>JAQGBY010000144.1:0-61400 GCA_034698785.1 Mycogona germanica | reverse complement strand
GCGTGTTTTCCTCGTGGCCCGTGATCGCGGTTTCGATTCCGGCCGACACCTTCGGAAATTTTTTGGGCGAGAGAAATTCCTTCACACGCCTTCTTTCGGAATAGGAAGTAAAATCATGAGCCGTACCTGTACGATATCGGGACGTTAAAGATCCCATTCCCGGGCAGCTTAGGTTAGGCAAAATTTCCAGGTTGCCTACCTGTGGGGGGGGGGTTAAGGTGTTCTGTCACCGGTGAACCTCCTTAAACAAAATAAAATAAAAAAAAACATTTTTGTCATCCCGGGTTGGATTCCCAAATCGTGTTGGAATATCCTAGATAATCTTGAAACAAAGGTTTGTCAACGATCGTGATACTAATCGAACTAAATACGAAAAACAAAATTCAACATATCTTTTTTTTAAAACCAGGCTGACATTTGTGTGAACTTTTCAAATCCTTGGGGGGATGTATGCCCACAATTTGTCATGAATCACCTGTGATAGAAGGAACGGGAATCGAAGATAACTGGTACAGAAATATTTCATTCGTGAGCGATGTCAATTACATGAGTTGCTCAAACACCTTGAGTGATAATAAAATTTCCAAGCCTCCATGCTACGTTTTTATCTTTAACCATGGAAGTGATGTTAAGTCTTGGAGGAGTTGGTGCAACTCTTCCCAATTATAAAGCTTAAATTAAATGTGCTAGTTGTCTTGCATGCGGTTTATACAATCAATTTGACAACTTCATCGATTTGTCGCTCAAGATTTTAAAATGCAATTACAAAAGCTAATCTTATTTTTTGAAAGTCTCACAATGCATGCGATTTGTGTTGAATGCTGTTTGAGACAGTATAGAGTTTCAATTCATACTCAAGAGTGTCAGTTGAAACTCATTTTAAAATGAATTTCCCTATTTTTGACGTTTTGTAATCTACGAACTAGATACAAGAATATTAATTACACAATCGTATTGCGCTTGTATAAGCCTTCCATATTTATTATTAATCGTGTAAAATTGACGAATTATTGGTGCATTGCAGCACATTCCCTTTACATTCTGTACAATTTTAATCCATTTCTAGTCTTCCATGCTTTCTGGTTGATCATCTTAATTACGAACTTGATTCTCCCAAGCAAAATTTCCTATCCGGAGTTTGTCATCCCAGACTTTTGTTCCATTAGCTCAGGCATATTTATATGTCCAGGTTGGTTGCATTCGGCTCCCAGTTATGGCCTCAAATTAGCAGTTTGACTTATGATTGGCCAACCCATTTTGTGTCATTCGAATTTGCCAACGATTCTCTTGGTATCTCAAAGAACAAGAAATTTCCTTAATCCTTAATTGCCACCGTTGAATGACGGGAGACAAAAATCGCGAACCATTAGACTTTTAAGAAACTTTTAACATCAACTTTTGTCAACTGCATTTATATTTTAAATTATTTCGTATTATCTTCTGATAGTTTCGATTGGGGCTTTACTATTTTAACCATATTATTCTATTGTTGCTGTTTCATTTAACTAATACGTGGGTGATAGGTATGATATCAACTTTTTCAGTAAGCAAGCAAACTTATTATATGTCAATATATTTCTGAAGCAAGTTTGTACAGTGCTTTGATTTTAGCAAATTTGTATACTTGTGTTTTAAATCAGAAAATGTTTGCTCACAAGCCAAGAGAACACAGAAATAGAATCATCTGTTCAAACTGGCTTTCGAGTAAGTAATCATGATTAATCTTTTAGACTGAATATACGAGTAATAGCCAACAGAACATCACAATTCACCAGTTTAGTGTAGATTAGTTCCTTGCATTCGATTTGTTCATCTTTGCGCACAAAACTGTCGAGCCATATGTTCTCTCTACGACCCCCGATTCCCGTCCTGGGTGTCGTCTTTTGGACGGAACTACGGACACACCAGTTCACACTTCGAAGTGATTTTTGGAATTCGTTGTTTCGTCCAAAAACGCGACATTCTCTTGTAAATAGGTAAGTTAGAGATTGTGTATTTCTAATTGTGCCACTAATTTTAGCTAGTTACATACAAATTGGTGAGCGAATGTTTTTTGCGACAGCCGCTGGTTTTAACAGGACCGTTTCAAGTGCTGATTCGGTTCATATTTTGTGGAGTTTCTATTTTAATTTCATAAATTTCCTCAAGTTACTAACCCTCAAATGAACAGGTAGTAGTAATGTGGTTTTTCTATTTAACAATGTCGCTATCATGTTTTATCTGAGCACGAGCAAACATATTTATTCGTGATATGTATGTTTCACATGTTAATATTTTCTGGAATTGTACATAATCATTTTTTTAAAAGTACTCCTATTTATCAGTACTACTTTTTAACATGTTTCCGATCACAATGGTTTGGTCATTTCATTAGTCCTTCTATGGTATTTCACAAATTACTTTCGGTTTCATATGAAATTTCAATTTACGCCAAATCTGAATGAAATAATCCAATTGTTGGCAAGTTTGACATTTAGTCGTTTATCGGCTACTCTAAATTTATTTTTGTTTGTGAAGTGCGCCATGATGGAAATGTCCAATCCAACGAATCTAGATTTGCAATAATCAAGAAAATATTGCTTGTATATATAATTCTTTATTCGAAACCGCTATTTTCGAAAACAATGGATGTGGGTGCACCGAATACTTGTCGTGGCAGTTCCAAGTTGACCTTTACCGCTCTCCTGAATCCCCAATTTTGATAAGTTGGAGCTGACACAAACTACAGAGTGAAAGCCATCATTAGACCATCGCACTAGTGTACCAGTGATTTCGTTGACTGTTTAATCGAAATACGAGTTTAGAACAATACCTCACATGGTTGAATTCATCCGATTAGCTAACTGATTAGTATTAATTGTTTTTACCCAACCATTTTTTAAAATTCGTAATGAGTGTAAAGCGAGTTTTAAATAGTAGACGATTCGATGCTGTTAATGAAAGCACAAATTTCTTTTCGAGTAGAGAGTTTCCTTGAATATGTGTAATATTTTTGTAAAACATGTTTTGGTCAATCACGAGCTATTTCCAAATAAAGTGTTTCATAAAACTGTTTGTCCTTTTTTGCAGTCGATTTCTTCGAACGTGTATCCCAAATGTTCTTCCAAACGATATACCTAAATATAAATTAAGAGATACCAGCATAGATTTGAAATTGGAATTTATGACGAATGAGGAGCAGACCTCGAATATTGTTAACCTGTGTCTGAAGAGCTGTAACCTCAGTAAGGTGAAATAAATGGTATTTAATAATAAGCGATTTTCAAATCCCTTTGTGAATGTGCTCATGCATCTAACTGGAACGCGGTGGATATTCTACGGTGCGTATGGAGGAGGGGATTACGAACGGTTCAGGGCTTGCACCCTCGCAAACGTGCAACTGCAAATTGTACAGTTAAGGGGTGGATGAGGCGGGCGTCTGTCATGCAGAACGAACGGCAGTGGAACGTCAGAGGCAGAACCGACTCTGCGCCAATCACAACGTCGGCGATGGCGGCGTGCAGCGGAAGCAGCTGCTGTAGTGGCGCCTGTGCGATCTCCCCGGTGCTCACCTCAGACCACCAGACTCAACCTTACACCTTTGCGAAATTTTAAACAGACGTCCAATTTGATTGGAATCGAATTGGAAAATATAGTTGAGAACAAAGAATTCAAATTTCGCGTGGCAAACATTTTACAATTTAAAACTATTAAATATTTAATGACTTTGGTCATGCTTGAATAGTGAATACCTCAATCAATTCTCCGGAGATAAAATTGAATTTCATCCCCGGCGGGTAAGTAGCAAAAGGAGTTCATTACAAAAGCTAAAAATTATACACAATGATAAATATAATTAATTTTGCTTTATAAGATTACAACCATGGAATTAAAGTATTATACAATATCTAAGAAAAAAACATTTAAATGATAAATGCCGAAGTATTTTGTTTAGATTAACTATAATTTATGACCACAAAAAATTACAAGCATCACCTTAAAATATTTTGTGTACTATAATATAACTATAATATAATAGAATTGTGTTTGAAGAATAGAACTAACCGGAATTAGACCTTTCTTTGTTTTAAACTAACATATGAATACAATAAAATGTCGTACATCAATTAAATTAAAATCTTAATGTTTCTAGATAATACTCTGTATTTTACGGAGTAATAACTTTTTCTTGTAAGAGTGGCTTTGACTGATAATTTTAATTGCTATTTGCGTTGATCTGATTATATTTTCTTGAAACTCTTGATTGTTTTTCGTTCTAAAATTCGTTTCTTCCAACTCTTGTCTTGTCCTAATTTTCAGTTTTCGTTTATGGCTTCACAAAAGAATTACGGGCTTCCCTCATCAAAATTGATTATTCTCGACGCTGGTCGACGCGCCTGATTGGGTGGTGGATGTTATATTGCTGTTGGGGTGACTCACTGACTGAGGAGGATTTTCTACAGCGCTGCGGTCTGCATTGCACACGGAACACGCGCACGAGCAGGGCGCGATTCGGAACGAAGTGGCGCCGCAGACGTTCATCAGATAGCGAGAGGACTGCATCTAAATCCACACTCGAACACTGGATCTGTTGAACTGGTTTCAACCTCAATTCCTCGCACATGCACGAAACCAAATGAGCAACCGGGTCCATGTGACTCGTAAAACGGTGCACCATGCTTCAGCTGGACAAACCATAAAAGATGACTTCCGCTTTTTCACTGCACAACTCATCTAAAAAAATATGGTCATTGGTTAATTTTTGGAGAGATGATTAACGGAAACACAACTTCGATTCTGTTCCTGTCATCCTAGACGCCGATCACGGGTCTCGGGATTGCGCGCCTCAGTGGACCGCGCTCAGCGTCTGTCGGATGGCCCTTGTCCATTCCATTCCGCAGCGCCATCGATCACACTACCGGCAAAAATAATAATAAAAAAACAAAAACAACAAAAAGGAGACCGAGAGAGCTAACCGTCCACCAGAGGTCGCTCGCCGGGTGACGGTGAGTACGTTTACCTGCACGAGCAACGTCCTCATTTACGAGGCATCCCGGTCGTCAGAGTGTGACCCCTCGCGAACCACCACCACCACCATCACCACAACTCGGGAGTCGGGATCCCGAAAACGGTTCTCTACTCGCGCCAGCGCACACACCCACGTTCAACTAATATATATAGATCTGCATCGATTTTTTCTTATCTCACCGTTTCATTCTCGCACATTTCTGGTCGTATCAAACTTGGTGGTTCTCCCGTGACGAACCGGTCGCAACAACCATCACCGCAGAAAGAGAGAGAGGAGAGTGGCTTAGAATTTGTATATACCATATACCATATAAAATACTACCGTGTTACGATACAGATGCACATGGACAGAATGTAGGATTTCTGGATCGAGGCTAAACGGAAGCGGTGAGGATTTTGTTGTGTTTGAAGAGAGAGAGAAGCCGGCCGAACCATGAATTTATTGGTGCGGACAATCAGCGTGTATCGCAATTGGATTTCATCCAAATTCCCGTTTAAGAGCTGAGCGAAAGAGTTTCGGGGGAAGGAAAGGAAGGAAGGAAAGGAAAGGAAGAAGACGAAAAAAAGAGAACCTGCGGGCGTCGTTTTGCGCCTCAGACGGGGGCGGCTCCCGCTAATCATCAGCCGTGATGGGCGCGCGTCGACTCGGATAAGATTTCGACTAATTTCCCGCGTGTCCTTTTCTTTTGGGGTCTCCTCCTCCTCTCGTTGTGCGTAAAGTGAAGACGGGCGACGTGAGAAGAAGGAGAAAAGAAATTCGTATTGCGAGAAAATAAAATGCCAGTACGTCGCGGCCATGTGGCTCCTCAGAACACCTTCATCGATACCATCATCCGGAAATTCGACGGACAGAGTAAGTGCATTGTTTACTATTTGATGATCGTGACGAAAAGTTGCGCAACCACTCTTATCTCAAGACTCCAGAGAATTTCCCCCCAAACAGTTGAGCCTATCTGTTCTGTAAGAAAAAACGCATATAGCAAACTGCATATAACATAGTGCAAACTACTGAATTAGCTTCCTTAGTTTCCATACTTACGTGAAAATCGCTTTGCCATGTGGCAGAAGAAATTTAAATATATGGTTCCTGGACAACGCTAGATGACAGAACAGAGTGATAATGAATTTTTTCGCTTATTATTCGAATGCCGATGTATACATGTACTGTATAAAAAATATTAGCGCAATGTTCGTGAAGTTGCACCATGGTTAATAATTAAGAAGAATATTCTGGGTTCGAATCCCGACAATTACGAAACTGTAACTTGGTCCGCGTCTCTTGTTCTTCATTTTCAGTGTACCAGGTATTTGACACCGGTGTACATGCGATAATGTCTGGAGCAAATGAGTGGAAATTTTTTGGTCATAGCTGACATTGTCTACAACTTAGTGTACACGCCCCCTTTAAGGTTAGCCATATTTGCAACTGCAGTATGCTGCCGGCTGCCACGGTCGGTAATTGCGAATTTCTTTCCCCAATCTTTGTTTGGATTCTGTATCTTGACAAGTTCTGGTGGCTCCAAAACCTCACCGAAGGTGCTCTGCGGATTCTTGCTTACGTGCGATTCCGCACTCAATGATTTTAACTACTCGAATATGGATTTTTGTGGCTGGAACGGAGCAAACTATTCAATAGAACAGTGTGTCGTGGTGCAAGACCCGATAGTCTTCAATTTACCTGTATAATCGATATATGCGTGTGGAATTCCAGCTTGTTTGAAGAACATGAGTATTTTTTTATTACCGTCTGCTTAATATTGCATATATTCCGAGGGCCAGAGCGTCAACATGCGCAGGAATTGTTCATTCCATTTGTTCTCGGAATTTTCAAGCGAAAACCCACGCTGAATTCTCCCGAATTTGAAATTATTTCAGCAATGGAAAGCTTGACTTTGCACAAAAGTTTAAATTATGCAAATTCCACAGCTCACATCAAAATAGATTCCTGTTCAAAACTTTCTTTCGCGTGATTCGAACTTAACCAAATTAAAACTATCCGAATTTCAATTCATCTTAGATTATTGACCCAATTAACGATAATAGATAATAGTAACCCAATGAAAACTATTTTTCCAATGTAGATTTGATATGGAAATTCTTGTGTATAATAATTGATTTAATTGCGTTCCATTCTATCATCACTTTTCCACATATTTAGATACGAAAATAATTCTAAAATAAAATTCTACAATTTCCCCAATTGAATTTGTCGCACAGTCGTCGTTAAAGATGCGGATGCGCCAGGATATATTATAACGGTAGTTGTTCACCTTTAACGAAAAAGCTGACGCCAAAGTTCCACCCGCGAAAGAGATCTCCATTTTTCTGTATAAGGTCAATAACATCGGCTTGTGCAGACTCCTCCTCGGCGTCTTTGGCTCGAACCATATAATACTACACACACTGTGTACAGTCCTGAGTATGAGACTGCGGAGGATGGCTTCTGACTGTGAATTCAATTTTATAAGCGCCGACTGCACCCCTTACATGTACGTGAATGCGCGATCTAAATTATTCGTGCGAATTGCTCAACCATCCTGTCGAATAATTGATCGAATTAAATATTTACATTATCCATTCAAACCCTATTGAACTATCAAACATAGTCTCAACGCAATGCCCGGATAATAATTCATCATTTTGTGGCCACTCACCACGCATATCTTGATCAAATTCAGTTGCATAATTTAGTCGAACTGTGATTCGGATAATCAGAAAATTCCAATTTATTAAAATTCGAAAATTTTACAATATCACTAAGTGACGGAAACCTTGTCGATCAATTTCTGTACTGCTGAACAAGTTTATTATTGAAAACCTAATTAATATTGTAATTTTATAATGATGAAATTAATTATTAATTAAACAGATACAAGGCAGGAAGAAGCCGTTAAAAAATTATAAATTGCACTAGTTTTGCAGGTGAATTCCAATTATTCGAAATGCAGCTTCTTCTTCCATGTGGATGCTTCCAGAAACCATTACGATGGTATTGTGGCAAACTAAATAATTCATGCAATTGCAATGTTTGGGAATCGTTTGTGGACCGAACCCCTAATATTTATTTAACTTTTACGATAATTTGTTTTCGCCCGCAACCGTTTTATTGAACCTGGCTAGACCATCCACCGGGTACATACATGGTGCATGGTTGCAGTCCAATGCAGTCATATTCAATAGTTGATGGCAACCAGCGCCAAAAAAACAAACCTGCTGCTACGGGGGTTCAGTCATTTCCTGACGAGATGGATGCCGGTGCATGCGATGACTGACGAAGACAAGTTTTGTAAAAGGGTGGGGAAAAAAAACAGTGTTGCCTACTATTTTGAAAACCGAAAACTCCTTTCTCCAACTGCTCATAAACGTTTCACGGCCGTGACACTTTTAACAACAGGCCTAATTTGCGAACGCACCAAAACAGATTTGACGACTGCAATTTTTTGTGAGCCCTGCGAGAAACGCTGGGATGGGTCTCGATGGAAAAATCAGAGTTGTCTAATTTTTTTTAAAAATATGAAATAGAGCCAACATTTTTTCGCTTTATTCTAGAGCGAACAATTGAAAAAATGTCATGATATGCAATCAATATGTAGGAAAATTGAAAGTATTTGTTTAAATTAGATTTAAAATATCTGAATAAATATTGATTGTATGCCGTAACATTTTTTCAATTGAACAATCAAAAAGCTTCCCACAAAGTTCAATCAACAAAGTTCAGGTAACCTTATGCACGGTAAACAAAATTGTTATGTTTTTTTAAAAGCCAAATAACGGCCAACGTTATTTGGCTTTTAAAAATTAAGGAAATAATTTTTTTTTAAATAGAAAATGTTCGTTTACAAACTGATAATGTAAAAAAGAATTGGTTCATAAAATGTCAGCAATTATGGAACTACTTTTACTAAAATTAAAATTAAAGTAACAGATCTATTATTCCTAGAAAACCTTCTCGAAGTGCAGTATACTCGATCAAGTCTCAAATTAAGAAAAAATTGTAATATTGATTCCTTTCCTTTTACATTTTTAGAAACCATTGGAATTATTGAACGACCTAACGATTGTCAGACAAATGAGTTTATTCGTCTTACTCTTAACTGGATCATTCACAGTTCAACGATAACGATCTGAATCACTTAATCCCTGCACAAATGTCAGAAGTCGACAATAATACCGTTACGCCATTCCACAATCGGGTCTACAGCGATTTAGAAGACTGCTCATTTTAATCTCTTCATTCGTGTAAGAAATGGCTGGTCTTGATGAGTAATGGGGTTTACTATGTTACGTCCTCGAGGAATGTCGCGGAAGAACAATTGAAAAACTTAACAGATCTATTATTTGTTTGTCCTTGTGAATGTGAACCATTTATTTATATATTCGGAGAGACGTAAGACGTGACAATGATTTGGCCTTCAGCTCAACACTCACGCAAATAACCAACAGTTGTTATGCTTTTTTAGTTATCCATCGAACTGCTAATTATAGATTGTGTATAGTAGTGGATGCGCTCTCGTTATTACGTAGTCAAACGGATACAAGGTTATACCTGTTCGAAAATAGGCGAACTACATAAGCATAAATCGTATTGTTATGGGATAGTAAGTCTAAGCAATAACACGCTCTTACGTAAGCATTTGTTTTCCTAAAAGGATGAACGCGCGTCTTAGAGGAATGTCTTGAGTTGCGAATTATTTAGTTGATGGAAGTAACCTGAGTTTAAATTCATGTTATCCTAGTTCGTAATATTTGTTGTACAGAGTAATTGATTAATCGCAAAGCAGTAACCAGGAGAAACATGTGACCTCTATGCGAAATATTTGTTGGCGCCTTCTGTTGGCGTGCGAGTGAATTATTGCAATAGTTGGGTTCGTGAAGATTGAAGTACTGGATCGGGGATTGTTTTTTTTTACTACACTCATCCAACGCTCCTAGCGACGAATTTGTCGACAATTGCAACCTGAACCTGCTACCTAATAACAAAATGAGCGCAGCCTTGTGTTAGCTAGTACAGCGCATTTGTGCTCCGAGCAATAAAGAAAAATGAGCAAGTAGTCGGGGGAAAAAATAAATAAACACGAGTTTATATATCATGATGGCGATGATAGCTGGGGAACCGTTTTATTACAATGCATCACGGAAGCTTCGAAAAAGTCCACGCAATAAACCTGCTCCGGTCTATGTTTTCACCGTCGATGAACATGAACACGTACTGGCAAAAAATATTCATATTTCGCCGTATTTTTTTGGAAAATCGAGATGCAAAAATTATAACGTGTCTATGAAAACTAGCGACTTTCTGATTACAACTAATAAAAAAGTTTAAAAAAACCAACAGATGACCGAATTTTGCGCATATGATATTATATCGATGCATGTTCGATCGATCGATTCGCCGATGAAATTTTAGCGAAATGCGATTCCTATGAGACTCCTCCTTATGTTGACCTATTAAATTGCATGGACTGTTTGTTTTGTATGGAAGAGAATCCGCAGAGATTGCTCAGAGGGTTTGTCTTCAAGCTGACGCTTGATGTGGTTGCATGTTATCTTTGCACCAGCTGTTGATATACCTAAATTTAGATGTTAGTTTCCCGTTCGCCTTGCTCTAGCTGCGAATGTCCCATAGCCAAAAAAGTCTGTCCAAATTCGCACATAATCATCTTTTCGAACTTCACAAAACATTTTCCTGCTACTCCCAGCAAAGGGATAAGAAAAAGATCTTGCGAAAAAATAAGTGAAAAAATTTTTTAAAAAGAAATTTCAAAAATCGAAAAAAGTGAGGCGGACTCTCTTCTTTGATCTCTCCTCTTGCCTGTTGGTTATGAAATGAATTTGTATTTTGCCTAGCTCGATTTGCTTCATATAACAAAAGCTCTGATTTATGTTCCTGTCATCACTCACTGATCTTGTTTGCCCGGTCGTAGAAAGGTTGTAGCGATCACTGGTCGGCAAGACATTGAGAAATTGTCACGTAAGATCAGGCTTTCGCTACAAGTTTAATCGATCAAGTTTATCGATCAAAAGTTAAAAATTCCGAATGGTTATACAAACTTTGTACATACGAGCATCCGCGTTCTCGAAATTGACATAAGACATCAGTGAGAGAATATCGAATATTCTCTCACTGATTTTTAACGGATGGAATATATAGGAAGTGGTGAAACAAAAAGTGGTGTAACTCGATATTTTTCTTCTTTTTCTTTTTAGTTATAAGCGATACTATCTAAATATAAGCGATACTATCGAAATAAATTGTGACGTTTTCCACAATTCTCAAATATATTGTGAAGTATTGTGGCTCGCTTCTCCGTTCGTCTTCTATTCGTTCAACCGCAATCTTATGAAATATCTGAATAACTTTGTGTCAATGATAAAATACTTTCTCACTGCATGTACTAGAATTTTGATTAAATCATATATCCTAACATTCCAAATTGTAGGCTCTAGAGGTCGCTTGGAACGCGCGCGTGTGCCATTGTTTATTGTAGACTTGACGCGCGTTTGGCAAATGGAACACAAAAAAATCAGAACCGGATACATTTTTATTGTGAACACGTATCCGTTGAAACGAATATCCGATGCCCGGCGCGTCTCGAGTGTCCTCGCCGAACTATCTGACCGTTTCGTCGTCAGGACCTAGCACCTTAGTCTAGAAATTGGCGACAGTCGCCGTATCTGAAGTCGCCAGTGGCGCCGTTTGACCAACTCGTCCACCGGCAAATGACAAACGGGGAGTCCATCGAATGGACACATGCTGTTTGGGGCTTGCTGGGGGACATACACTTGACTTGGACCATTGTTGGAAGAAAAAAGAGGTCGCCCCATCGCTGTTGAATTGGGATGATCAAAGCCAGTGATTCATTTGCTGAAACACTTAATGGATTATTGGAGAATAGATCAATTGAAACTGATCTGTTTTAGATAGTTGAAGGCGTTTCAGAAATTTAACAACATTTAAGGGACTTCGTGTTTGGTTTGCAAAAATGAGCAGATTTCTTATCGAACAACTTTCTTTTTCTAAATTTGTTCTTTCACTCGTATTTCAATCGGTGAAAGTCATTGTTGACGACAATCTGGTCGCCGCCTACGCCACTTAGTGACGTCAGTTTCGATCTTTCACCACAAATTCAAAATGACGTCCAGTTCCTGGAGAACTAGAAATAGAATCCGGTTGATCGATGTGAATGACGATCGTTTCGACGCGGTGACGTCACGTACTGTCTGAGTGCACGAGTGACGTCACTAACGCAGCCGACCCAACATCTGATTGCGAATTTCGAAACGGCGAGCGCTATCTACATCTGTTTTTATATATACGAGTGATCCACGTAGGTCGGAATCAGGTAATTGGTAATTCAGACTGGTCGAGGACGAAATCAAGAAAGAACGATTTTTTTTCTGTTTTACTGTCTTACTTTGTGAGCAACCGTCTTGCGTCTCTCTCTTGGCGGAACAGCAACAACATACATTGTGGGGCCATTGTAAAAACGGTAGGTGGCGGGACAATCTGACGGGAGAGGCGAGAGTGAGAGATAGAACATTAATGTTGGAACACGGCTTAGCTTTCTGCGCACTCGCTATCGCATTTCTCGCGTGCCACCAGACGGCAGCACATCAATCTTTTAAACGCATCCTCCAAAAACGAAGAGATTGCTCAATTTCACGTGGTGGGTGGGCGAGCGGAAGCGAGACAAGGTCTCTCTCTTTCGCGCGAACTGACTTCCGGTTGCAAGACGCCTTGCCCATTAATTAGCCTTGCCCACCAATCTCTACAGCCACAACCGTGGCCGTGCTTTATGTTTATGCTTACAGTCAAACCAAAAATCGAGACGATGTAAAACACTGGACTTGTTCCGTGTTTTATTAAATCGCGATTAATAAAATTCATAATCGAGTCAGACAGACCAGCAATCCAGCAGCTACGATAATCACTATTTAATAACAAAACAATTATCAATTCTAAATTACATTACAGCGTTGTCATGGACATTATTATTCCATTAATTCATCATCCTACAAGAAATCGACAACTCTTGTTAAAGTCTTGATGTCGATTAGTTTTAAAATTGTGAGTGATATCTGTAAGAAACTGTCTCAATTATTATTGGAGTGCTTTTTCGTTCGTTTCTAAAATGCTTTCGAAACGAACTTCTGTCTATTACCTGTATAAGATAAACTAATTACTTCTTATCATTTATCTTCTTGGCAAACACCTCTATACGTGTTGGCGAATATCTCGAACTGTTCTTTGTGGATAATTCTGGCTACAGGTACAACAGATGAGTTCGATTGGCATAAATAAAAATATTCTATCGCTATTCCTAGCAGCAATAGATAGGCAACATTCATTCTGTACGCGTCTGTATAATGACATTTAACGGAATGCCGATCGCCTAATGGATATTCGTGGTCGCGTCGGTCGATGACAGACGTCCCCCTCTAATGGTTTTATCGGTGAGTTGACGCGCGCAAACATTAAACGACTATTACTATTACTCGACGCTTTTCAACGCTGATGAGGTGACGGTGCGCGGGAATACAGTAGTACAGTAGATCATATCCCAGAATGACAGCGCCGGAATTCACCTAATGGAGATTCGACCACAACCACCACCACCACCATTCACGGACATGTGTCCGCCGTAATCAAAACCAACATTATTTTTACAATGCGCTTCTCTATTTCAGTAATTGTGACATTGTGAATTCCGGATAATTATGAGTTATCATTTTTGACTAATCACTAGTCATCAATCAATTTCACTAATGAATTAGCAATGTAAGGGTCTACAGTTTCCCATCTTCAATACATTTCTTTTTTTATTGTTTGTTTTGTTTACCTCTTGTATTTTCTTGAATACGTTGAATAAAAAATATTTAAAAATCATCAATCAATTTGTTAATAATGTGCAACTCCATGCAGATCCGTTGTTTGAAAAAACTATCTTATGGGGGGACATTCTAACATGCGATTCCTGACACAGGATCTGTTTGTTCGGCTGAAAACAGCTTTCTGTTAAATATTGCTGAAACAGAATCGAAAATGTCATGGACGAAACGAGGTCCACAAACGATAACGTCTCAAGGTGTTCAACGCAGTCGCCTTAGCGTTCACATGAGTTCCTTCATAAATACCTCATTTCTGATTGGAATTGGTGGTTAATCTGGGCAACTCTCAGTCACCACATATACGACGACTAAACTAGGCAACCCCATACACGGACGTTGTCTCTAGCGTCTTGAGGTTGAAGAGAGAGAGAGAGAGAGAGAGAGAACGTCTTAGAAATGAGTGCCTCGGGGCAATGGAGAAGAAACTCTACCGCACGCGATAAGGAGCTCGCACAGATTAGGCAGTGTGTGATCCTCGGCTTATGGAGCAAATACATCGTGGGAATACTAAGCAAACATTATCGAGATTCTGATTCGGTTTCGGCTAATAGGTCTTCAGAGCTCCACGCAGACGTCACGTGGATGACAGGAGAACGCCATGGGCAGCAATAAATATATTTATTGTGTCCTCGTACACATGGAAACCTCAACCTTTCATTATTTGCGTTGTGGCTTAAGCAGTTGGATTTTGCGTCCTTAACTAGGATTTGCTGCGGCAATTAAGTTTTAATCTGCTAATTTGTTCAAGACTGCTTATTGATATTACGAACTTGAATGTATAAGTTAGCTATTCTCATTTGGGCCTCATCAAATAAAAAACTCGACTACGCAATTATAGAAAGTGTCGACCGTGTTGTCTAATAGTTTAGTTGAATTCAACACAGTGGAGGAGTTTGGGAGCGCTCGCTTTGAAGTGACTTCGGAAAAAAAAATAATTCAGATAGTGTCGGCACTTTCTCTCAACGTGTAGCCGAGATCTAAAAGCAATATTTTTATATCTGGTCTGAAAAAGGTTTGCGATCAATAAAAATCTGAATCAGTCTAGCACACAGTACAGACCCAGAAAAATACTTGCGCTTCACACTCAGTGCAAACTCCGTAAAAAAAATATATAGAAGCGTGCTGTCGGCAAAAAAATCTACAATTCCGAACGACGCACTCGGTTTCGTTTCCATCCTCCGGACGAGAGACGCAAAGCAGCTGTAGAAAAATCTCCAGGAAAATTGTGCTACTGCTAAACGCAGACACTACACTAATAAGAGTGCAGCAAGACGTTTCGGCAATTTCTTCCATATTTCTAACCTCCTGAGATCGAATGGCCACACTTGTATGAATTATCGGGGGGGGGGCGCCCATGGTGGCATGACTCGGGTCTCAGGACGAGGATACACGGTTGATCCCCAGCTGTAGTTCCATGTCGACGACTGTTTTTGTTAGCGCCGAATACCGATCAATCAGCTTTCGAAAATTTCTCACTCGCAGACGTGAGAACGCGAATATGTCAAACACGTTTTGAAGGAGCGATTCTGAAGTGCTGAAAAGATCCTCCCTCCCCTTAAATCAAAAGATATTGCCAACAACAATAATGTTTGCAGCCTCGTGAAACACAGGTTGGAAGAAGAACTTTGTATCAAACTTAGTTTTACGAAACTATTCTTCACTGATTCATCAAATCCGGACTCGACAGTTTGTCAACGATTTGTCGTTGCCTAAATTAGAATGACTTTCATAGAGTTGATTTTGAAAATATGTCTGACATTCAGATTAATGAATGACAATGGAACAATTTTCTTATTTTGTGTGGTGTGTCTCAGTGGTCCAGAAGTGGCGGCAAGATTGGTCAACTCTAGCGATTCAATTCGCCACCATTTGCGGTGTAACAAACCAGAAATGACTTTATCAGCTATCCCTGTACAGCTCGGTTTTCAAGTCCACCTCGGAGGAACGCGTTCTCCCATGAGGATTAATGCACGCCGCCGCATATATGCATGTGCCTGCACTGCACAGTATGGTCATATCATTAGAACAACAAAGGCTTAGCGATTAGTCGACACCCGCCAAATGAAATCCCCGTCATTTAACGTTTCAAACAACTACCGGGGCTGACGCAATCGCGTCCCGTTTAACCACCCCACAAACCCCACCACTACCACCACCTCCACTCGTCCCCTCTCTGGCTATGTTTATTTGGCGACGTGGAGAGAGGAAGCAGTTCGGGGTTTGTATTTGATGAAAATGAGATGCGACGGCGATCCCCCCTTCCTTCTTTCTTCCCCCCACGTCAGAATAACGTCACCAACCGTATTACGACGACAGAGCGAGAAAGCACAACAACGGCTATTGAGCGCTCGGGGGCGCAACAACAATCGTAGTCAGCGCTTTTTCAGAGGCACCCAGTGTTGGCAGCGCCATCGAGGAATCTTCACGTTAGGTGACATGCGGGGAAACAAAAATCGTTATTCAGGGGGAGCTTTTGGTCCGGTGACTTCACTTTGGCCTCCTCTAGGCTCTATATAACTTGACATTAATCTGTTCTATTTTTTATTCGCAAATTACTATTCAGCATATTTGCACAACTCACCGTTATCAAATGTTACGCAAGCTGCATTCCAAGTATAGTAATTGTGGATACCGATTATTAGTAGTGTACGCATAAAATAAACACATTCGTATTTACATTAAGGAGAGTTACAATTTTAATTTTTGTATTCAATTTTTTATATCTGTTTTAAAATTATTAAACATATTCAACCAATAAGAGTTTTAGAACTTGTACTACTTAGGTTAGAAAAAAACTAAGGCAAAATGACCAGGTCGCCACCTGAAAGATTTTTAGGACGAAAACGCTGGTGGACATCTTAAACAAACAACCGAATAACTTATACATTTCAATAACGAAATTTAATAATACAATTTTTCAATTACTTTTGCAAGTAATATGAAAATTCTTAAATCGTTTATGAGTATGATCACAAATACAGATGTTTCATTCAATTAACATTTTCTGAGCAATGAATATGGTAGGGTTGAAGAATTCGTCTTGTTTACGCTTTGATATACAAATTGTAAACAAAAAACGAAAATTAACTCTGTGGTTGCTGTCCACAAATGAATCTTCTTTTTTATTGTTCTTCTCTTTTCCTTTGTTAGGAATTTTGTTTTTGTTTGTAAACGAGCAAATACAGTGTAAACGTGGGCGTTTGTTACGATCTGACAGTAGTGCGTAGTCGTCGTCGACTAAGAATCGATATGCAATATCCCCCCCCAAAAAAACCATCACTGTTTTTCCTCACTCTCCCCACGTCACGCAACCACACTGCCTTCTAGCAGTTATGTCACTGTGACACCCGTCGCCGAATAGAAACCGTACTTGGAAAGAATTAGGTGGAAATGACAGGCGTACCTAATGTCCTCCGTGGGTATATGGGTGGCGATGAGTGTCCACGTATATATCTCTTGACGCGGCTTCGTGAAGAAGAGATGAGAAAAAAAACTGGATATTCCACTCACGACTTACGCCCGAACGCACATAAAATTCTGCACCTTTTGACACTGGCTTGGCACCGATCCATACCAATCACCAGGAATTTCACAAGTTTGTTCCTCCAAAACCCATGGCCCCGTTTCCATCATTATAAATTCTTCGATGGCCAATCGATTTAACGCGCGTCGTCCTTTCTGATCCGCTCGCCCCTCGCCACTCGCGGGCGACTGACCTGGCCAATCAAACGCAACCACCGGCTCCACCAAGGACTCGGTAATTCGTAATGAAAATGAGAAACTATTGATCCGAGTAAAGGAGGATTCAATTTCGACTCCGCGAGCGCATTTGCGTTCAAGTAGGCCACGAGGACATAGGTCAATTTCAACCTCAAAGTTTTTTTGCGCCGTAAAACTAATCAAGAATAGTTTTATTATCATTAGAATTTTCCAGTTAGTCGTCAACAGTCAGGTACGTTTCCGAAGACGACCAAGTCATACTTTCTCTAAACGAAAGACGAACTGAAAACTAAGTCAGAGAACAAAACTTAAGTAAAAAATATACCGAGTTCGTTTTAGCGTCTGTGACAATAATTCCATTCATCTGGTTTTAGTCTTTTATCAATTACTAGAAGATACTCAGCTGTCCCTGTCATGGCAGCGACAAATATTTAAAATTCTATTTTGCGAGTGAATCATATGATACGGTAATTAAGAGTCGCCGCAAAACATGATTTAAAAAAAATTAGGATTCCCAAACGTTTGACAATTCATAACGTAAATGTATTTTCTCTTCCTATTTTATGAGATAATATTCTGAGGTGTTAATTGAATATTCAGTAATTAGAAATTCGTGATCTTGTGTGGAAAATGTCGCTGGAATCAATGGCATCAGCGTAATTGACGCTTGAATGTGCAGCGAAATTTTGGTAAAGCAGAGACGTCATCTTTGAATTTCCGGTGTAACGATGGCAATGGTTAAAACTTCAACGGCTGATATCTCGAGAAATAATCAAAATCGGGATCTGAAATGACTTGCACTCGACTACAAATTTGCGGAACTATCTACAGCTCAAATTTAATTCAATTTCGTTAAGTAAGTAGGCACCAAGGCGGACCAGATTATAGAAAACAATTAAAAAGAAAGGATTCGCACATCAAGCTGAGTGTACAACATCGTTTTCAATTTAGAATCCCATATTTTAGAGACACATGAAAAATGAAAACAATTTCCACAAACTTCTTACGACGACCACTTTCGCAGCTGCAATACATCTCAGAATCGTTTTTTAAAAGACCGTAAACGTTTTGTTTTAACATGGCTCATTTTTTATACTGTACAAGTGTGCATGGCTGTACCGTCTTCACAGTTATACATGTAGTTTACGGTGTGGCGATTCCAGAAATTGCCGCTAAACGACGTCATTCATCCGACGAGCAATAGCAGACACACTGCTTCACGGAAAAATGGCAAAGAAGAGTGGGGGTGAAGAGATGGTGGTGGGGGGAGAGTGATAAAGACGGCAGCACTGTCGCGGACACAACGATGTGATGGACGATTTCCGGTGTTTTTGCGACGAGGACGGCGGTTCTATACGACCACACGCTCTCTCGTTTTGAGGTGGAACGAAGTTCCTCTCGACAATTTGGAACAGAGGCGTAGAAATCGACATCGGCAAGTGGATATAAACGGAATGCCTTCATAGTGGTGACGTCAATTCTGTCACAGCGCGCCAAATAGGTCTGATTCTATCTCAGCCCTATATATATATATATACATATATGTTGGCCTAGTCAGTCAAATTGTCACACGGGATAAACGAGGGAAGGCATGCCAAAAGTCAATGACATTAAACCACAAAGCTGGCAGCGAGTATTATTTGCACTCAAATAGCGCTAAACTGAGGAATTGAAGGACCGTCATGTCACTCTATTATTTATTTTTTGATAGTGAAACTTGTATTAGTGTATGTTAATAAGTTGTAATAGCAATGTGAGCCTAAATTTGCGTTTTAAAAAAGCTGCAGGAGAGCTTGAAAGTTGTCATTTCTGTTCTTTCGATTAATGTTGTACGAATTGATGCGCCAAGTATTGTTGCAAATAATATTTAAATATAGCAGTCCTCGTATAATCAAAGTAGAACGGCGGTGATGGGTCGATATGACGTAAGCAGTTACGTTGCCTAGTAGTGCTAGACGGTAGTCTACATCCAGAGTTCTGGTATTATTGGCAACGCGGAATCGAATCTGATAAGTACGGAGCGTTACTTACCATTTTCAACAGTTTAAAAAAAAGAGCAAAAATCAATTCACAACATGTGCTGCTTTCGGCATTGATCGAAATAGTAGTTCTTAGTACAGTTGGTAGTCAGGATGGAGGTCTGTCGAATGTTGTGGGAAAGAGAGAGAGAGTGGACAAGAAGGTGTATTGGGGGGAGAGGGAGAGGGGGATCGAGCGTTCATATCTTGGTCATCGATCGAGATAGACGTCACGCAAAAATCACACATGACGCTGTTGCAACGAAAAATGACTAAGCTCTTTTCGTCCGGCGCAACAAAACAGTGTAATTAGTTTGTGCAGCTGTCAAACGGGCTGTTATATATCTATTCATCAGGGGCGACGTCAGAACACGTTATCAGAGGAGGGGGGCTGACCCTTACTTAAAATGAACTCTCAATTCCCCTCCCGTCCCGCGTCCCCTGAGCAATATACACAGTTGGTGAACCCTATTTTGTTGCTGGCATTAGAAATATTTTATCCATCAAAATAACAATTTGCTATTCATGTTTTCAAAATTTATCGAGTAACATTTTTTTGAGATCTTCAAACTAGTTGAGGGGGAATTTAGCATATCGGGTGGAGTAATAAAAGTAATACACAAACATAAAGGACCACATAAAGGAATAATTCACGAAAATATCGTCATTTAAGGTAAAGTGTGTTTTGTCTGAAGGAATAAATATGATAAAATTATGGACCAGAAAAATGGATAAATGTTTTATAATTATGCAATTTCGGAGTGAATATAAGATTTAAAGTACTGCTTTTTGAAATTATAAATTTCTTCAAGAAATTGTCACACAACAAGAAAAAGTGTCAAAATAATTGTCAGTATCAGTGCTATAAAAGGTAACTGATTCGAAATCAAATTTAAAATTTCGTGTTCGATTCCCGGCGTGTGCTCTCAAAAATTTAAATACAGTTTATTGGAATAAAAAAAATAAGTTCCATTTTTTTAAGTACTCACGCTGTATGCAGGCGAATAGGTTTATTAGCTTATGTATATAATTCTTGTACAACAATGCTTGACAGAGAATGATTGACTAGGATGACAAGTTTCTCAAGCTCGGTCGTCTCTATGTTCTCAAATAGGAAGAAAAGAGACGAATAAAGACCATGGTATTTTCAACTTGGCATTCAACAGTCTCGCATTTATAACATACTATACACGGCTGTAGAAAAAACATTTCAGACATCGCTCTAAATCCACGGTAGCAGCGCATCACTTTTGAAAGGCTGAACTCGACTCTCTCTCTCCAAAATCATGTCACAGCTGAGTTAGTGCTGCAATGCAATAATAATAATTAGAATCGAAACTAATTAGGCTTCTATTTTACAAAGTTAGACTGTCCACGCATGCGCGTACAACACATCGGAATCGTCTCTTGGCATGCAAATGCGAGCAAACGACGCGGCCAAATGTTTTCGCTTTAAGCCCTCATGAGACCCGCAATCAATAGCTAATTTTTGCCTCATTAAGATGGGAAACACAATACAATCATGCCCGATGTTCCATAAAGATCATTAATTTTAAAACATGAACAATTGAAGAATTTTTAAGATCAAGACATACCACATTTATTAAGATGACGCTGGTGTCTTAACGAATAATTACGATTCTAACATTGAAATAGGAAAATTTTCTTTTGAATGAAGTTTCATATTTGTTAGCCGAGTAAAATATATGTCATCTTAACAGTCAAATATTTCTTTTTGTTGTGCTGAAGCCGGCCAAACCAACCAAGTTTTCTTTCCAATTACAGTTGACGTCTATTTGTGATAAACCAACAAACCAATACATAACGACGTTAATAAAATACAACAGTTGCATATTTTATGTGTGTCCATTCGCAGAAAACGAGAAATGACATTTTAAAGAAAAGCTATAGTCGTGTCTTATAAATAATTTAAAAAAAAAGAGTTAAGGGGGGTCAGGGAGTACGTAATGGTCCCAGGAAGATGATGTGTTCGTGCGGCGATTCGCGTTTCAACACGGGGCCGGTGCCGCCTTCGGAGGAGTCCAGACATTCCCTGGACGAATGGCAAATCAATTTAGCCCCGTGTTTCGTTGCCATAGTTATTCACGTGGATGCGCGTACAGTAGTACAGTAGTCGCTGCACCGTACGTCCCGTAATCCATATAGCGGGACGTGGAAGTATCTGAGCGGAATTATACGACGCGGTTTCTGCGGCAAAATCTCGCAAGAAACCCCGAGTTCACATCGACAAACGACAGTCATCCCTCACACACACACACAGTCGGGCTAACCGAAGTTGGCAGAGAGCGTTGTCGGGTGAATTAGACTGCGGAGAAGAAAATACCCCTGGCCGTAAATTTACAATCTCGTTATCGTTGGCGCAAAGATGGAGATAGTCACCGTGTACTGTACTTTCTTATCTGCAGCGTAATAATATTACGCCTGCTGCGGAGAAAAAGGAGAGGAAAGAGGTAGATGCCTGTGTATTACGAAATCTACTTGCTCAAAAACAGCTCAATTTAGACTGAAAAATTGGCTCACATCGTAAACCAAACAATAAAAAAAAACTCAGCTCAGAACCACATTTTTCCGCAGTCCATTTCAGAAGTCCTCCAACTGATCAGTGAGAATAATGAATTAACAAAATTACTGTTTCAATTTATTCAGGTGAGACTATCCGTGCCCAACAGAAAATTGACCAAAGTTCCTGTCATTGGTTCGATTCACAATGCCAGCTGTCCAATCCGATATATTGACTAAGCGTCTACATGTACGTATGACTATCGAGGTATTGATTTTGGTCATGTCAGTAAATCGCAGTGGTATCGATTACGCCAGTGTTCGCCGGACGGATACCTCGACACTGGACTATTTAAACAGGAGGTCACTTTGCGTCAATATGAACAGATGAGGTATCCCTTCAAACAATCGCATGTCCACACTAGTCGAGCTCGATTGCTACCATGTTCAACATGGTTTTTATTTTAATCAAGAACCGCTACTACAGCATTTTTTTGGTTCAGTGCGACAAGATCCGCGTCTGAGACTTTTCTACTGGTTCAAATTCGCATGAAGCAAATTGAAGAAGGAATAGTGAATAAATTAGTTGTATGTCGGTTGGTGCCAAGGAATATTTTTCTAGAAGCAGATTCACCAAGTGTTCCAAATATTTTCAGTACCACAATCAAGACAACCTATCAAGACAATCAAGACA
The DNA here is from genome assembly GCA_034698785.1 of Mycogona germanica. Taxonomy (NCBI): domain Eukaryota; kingdom Metazoa; phylum Arthropoda; class Diplopoda; order Chordeumatida; family Chordeumatidae; genus Mycogona; species Mycogona germanica. The sequence continues at coordinate 38,552 of JAQGBY010000144.1, read as the reverse complement.
ACCTAGAAATGAAAATAATTAAAGAGAACGCATTTAAAATGTGTTGGAATGTTCTGGGAACTGTTTAAAAAGTTAACCTTTACTGTGCTTTATTGAATGTTTAATTTATTGAATTACTGAGTAACTATCAAACTTTACATGTATTCGTGAATCAAACCTTCAAGCGTTCAAAATCGCCTTAAAATGCCACAAAGAAAAATATAAATTAATTAAAGGAAATCTCGACTAGTCCAATAACAGTTTATTTGTCTAACTCAATTTTAATTTCACCGGTTAATCTCGAGAAATTAATGGCAATGTTTTTCCAGATCTTACCGTAACAGCTTTCTTTTTAACACACGCGCACACACGTGGTTACATAAGCAACGCAAGACAATGAGAAGAAAGTATTTCTTAGTCTTTCTTTTGCTTATGCGTTCTTGTATTCATACATGGGCTATTCATATAAGAAATAATATTTAGGTTTTCCATTGTTGATTTTTGTAGGGAGGAAATGAGCGGAAATAAGAATGCATAGTTAATTATGAAAAGTAATTATATGGTAACAATGAAGACGGTGGCTCGCACAACCACCGACTTTCGTTTTTCCACATAATTTGCTAAGACAATTTGCCGCAAAAATGACGTCACTCAGTTCATCTTTCAATAGACCTAACCTTTTGCCAGACGGTCATCCTGCTGTGCTCGTTTAATTGGTCTCAAGCTGAGTTCGCCCCATTTCAGACCCCTGTGTACCAAATTGAATCATACTAACCACTTGCAAATATGTCCCAATTTCGTCATTTTCGTAGAGCCATTATTCCGTCCGTCTAGACAAGTTCCCTACTAATATACTAAACAGATTTATTTTATCTCTATCAAATTACTGGAACCGAAAGACCCTTAATTTTTGGCATCCCCACTCTTTAAGTCAACGCAGATGATTTTTACTCTGTAAATACAGACTCGTAGTTACGTCCCATGAGCACTAGATGTCGCCAACTGCTTCAAAGGCTTGACGCTGCCCCGCGTAGGCATGCAATCACACAGTACACTGTATTGTGTGATTGCTAGACCTCGGATGACCTTCGTGAATTTTTATTTTTATTTCGATTAACGCAAACTAGGTTAGTTATTCGACTGTATAGGCACTACTTCGTTACCTTTACGTTCAACGATTTAGAAAATTAAGATGTTTTGAAGCTACATAGACCTCTCATCCTGACAGTGACGTCACAGGTGTTGTTCGGTTCGGCGAACATCTAGCTATCGAGTTGAGCTATTTTTACGTGAACTCGGGTCGACTCGTTCGAGTAAATCGGATATCACGCCCACCACCGTAGCAAGGGCCCACGCAACATCTCGTCAGACGAAAGACAGAACAAATGTGTGGTTATATTGTGAGCTCGCGTGTGCCAGGATTAACCGTTTTCTTATTATCTCCGGCGTATAGTGGGGAAACTACCGGTCGGGTTCAAATTAGATTGACTTATGTGCGTCTAGTGTGTGTGTGTGTATGTGGTCGGCGCATGCGCAGGAGGGCATGCCGGCGTTTCCGCAATTACGGTAGCCGCCAACGACGCCGGTTGCCTACCGGGCATACCCATGTCAGCTATAACCCCACGAAGAACAAGTTCTGACTCCTTAGATCGCTCTCACTACGAGCATCGGCACCCATCGTCTTCGATTAATGACGCCAAGAAGAAGTGCCGGGTCGATCTTGAGACGCCACATGCCATAAACGAACGATGCAATAATTATTTTTATCATCTACATATAAAATACTATTGTAATATAGTAAAATATGAAACCGATGTTAGTATTTAATGACAAAAAATAAAGGATAATTGCTAGGCCTGCAATCGAGAGTCGGCAACAAGATCGTCGATAAACAACGTTTACTCCTGATCTCCAGGAAAAATTAAGAAATTGTAGATTTGCGAAACACAAAGACAAGCGTCTTCGATTAATAATATATCCGAATCAGCTTTTGTGCCTTCTGCACTTTTTATTTAACAAAGACAAGCGTATGAACTCACCTAAAACTATCGTTACTACTCAAGAAATTAGAATTAGAATAAATAAAATAAATTTGTTACCAATTAAACATGAAGATGAATCGTTAAAGTAAACGTTATAAAATACGAACGCCCATTTAGAATATTGTTCAATCAAATCCCGAATTTATTGAAATAAGCAAAATCGCTTTTCCATCAACTCGTTTTGTTCGAGAAAATTTGAAGGATCGGACCCTTGATTTAGTAACTGTGATTACGATGGTCGACTCACACACACACAACAGGAGAGACTCGATAGGTTGTCGAGAATCGGAAACCCCCCCCCCCCCGCAAATAGTTGAACCGGACGCGGCATCGACTATCTGCGCAATAACTGTGTCACGACGCGAGAGAAAACATAAACATATACTACAGTCTATACACGGCCTCTGCTACATGGAACTAGGGGGAGTGGGGTGACGTATAAACAAGGATGAAACTGGGCGGGTGACCTTGCCAGTAGTGTTCGCCGAAGACATTAGCTTCTGTTAGGTTAGAAAGATGGAGAGAGAGAGACTGGCGTCTGCCTCGAGACTCGGTTCATGGAAAAGGAGATGATCTTCTAGGGTTTTTCTTCCCCCCACCCACCGAAGAACAGATGCAGGGGGTAACACAATCCGTGTTTGCGCGCTTTCCAACATCCATCCTACTAGCCCTATGTTTGCTAATTGCGGAGCCAGACAGTTTCTGGATAGTTTTTCAGACTAAGAAAACAATCCGACACCCCGTCACATCAATCCGTCGAAGACCGCCAACATATAGCTAAGGTTCTGGCTCCTTGAATGATCACTAGATGACGTTGCCTAAAGTGAAAGGAAACAAATTTTGACACTTGGACTCACGAATCTGATTGATAAAGAGACGTTTACACCGGAAAAGATCGGGTTCTAAGGAGCCGATCTTCTCGGGTCGGCTCTCCCGTGACCGGAGAAGATCGGCTCCTTAGAACCCGATCTTTTCCGGTCACGGGAGACAGGAGCGTGCTCCTATCCCAAGCGACCAACGCTCCTATTATCTTTTGTATTTACACCAATTATTCGCACGCCGTTGTAATGTTTGCTCAATAGAGGCGCTGATGCACGAAACCTTCGCGCCAAAAAAGAGCGCTACACGGGTTGTGCAATTGCCGCTCATGCTACATTGAGAGTGGAGCGTAGCCGAGTGTGAGCGCTCAGAAGGCGCTCAGTAAACGAATCCCATGCGAAGCTCCCTTCAGAAAAGGAATATTTCTATTTTTGCTGGGAGCCACAAACGCTTCGGTTTACACCTAAAAACATCATGAAGCTGCGATTTTTTGCTCCTGTGCGACGAAGATCGTCTCCTTATAAGCCGATCTTCTCCTGTGTAAACGCCGCTTAACAGTGACAAATAGCTTTCGACATTACGCTCTGTACTCGACTAGGAATTTAAAATGACCACCCTGACTACCTGAAAGCGCCACCAGCAGCGGAAGTCGGAACCAAACGTCTCGTTCATATGTCAACACAGCCCTTTGAGCCCAATTAATGATATCGATGGGACTTAAATAATTTGTGGAACATCAAGAAAGAGAGAGAAAAGAATTACAGACTTGATCGGCAAGAGACTCTCTAGCAAGACACGGCGATTCCAGGACACAAAATCCCAACTCTAGTTAGGGAACCGCAGGGATAGCAGACTGTGGTATCGTGCCCACAGCGCATGCGCGCGTCTTAAAAACCACGGTGGCACGGAAGCCAGACCACTTCGGCGAACAAGGAGACATTCCCGCCGATGATAAATGATACAGTAGATTCTTCAATAAATTGCAATCCCTGTTTCAATCAATTGCGCCAGACCGGACATGATTAATGCAGACGTTGATCTGGTAACAGCAAAGGGTAAACGATACATTGCCCTCGCAATAATTTATCGATCGAGTGGGATCGGCGGCCAAACCCCAGTCTGTTAAGACAATTCAGTTGGATTTGCAACATACCACAATGGACAGTTTTACAGCTGTACTTTTTGTTGAATTAAATTATGAACGCGAACATTGCGATTGCTGATTGACGATTTGTGTTATCGCCTGGGACTTATACTGCGTCGAATAATTTTGAATTAATTATGAATAATTAAATCATTCAAGCTTCAAAATAAAGTTTGTCAAGAGACGAAACAATACGTTTACATGTGTACCAGCTTTTAGAACAGCATTTCTCAGCGGCGAAGGAAAGGTTCCTCTTCCGAACGTTTCACCTTGACGATTCCAAATTTTTCCTGAGTACAGGAATCCTATTTGTTAACATTACTGTCTTCTAGTAAAACTGCATTTTAAGTAATTTAATTTTTTTTTCAAACTTATAGAGCTAGGATTATCCTAGTGAGCTCCTGATGAATCATAATGCTCCTTATGCTCTTAATCCTAATCCTCCTGATGCTCCTAGTGAGCTCTAGGATGCTCCAGATGAGCTGATGGCAGTTTACAGACGTTCATCCTGTAGCTGCTTCTATGTCTTTCAGTTCGTTGGAATTAATCATGTAGTACAAGAAAATATTTTTAGTTTGCTTTTCGGTTTTTGTTTATATAATGTAAGTTCAGTCCGTTGTTGGCGTTAACATTAAGCTCAGATTTGCACATTATTTATTCGACTTACGCGTTCTCTTGGTAGCATCACTATTTATTTATGATGGCATTTGTATAAAGAGTGTTTTTTTTGTTGCCCCGTACACTAAGGCAATGTCTATCATTTTGTGAGAAGCGACTGGTTTATTCACTATTTATATGCAGCGATAAAATCTTTTTAGAAAATATCTCAGCACAAAAGATGCAAATCTGCATATAGGAAAATAAAAAGGAAAAAGGCGCGCCACTCAAATCATTTGTTATATTTTTCCTCATCTACCATCGCCTTTAGAAACACAAATGTAGACAGTGAACATACAAACGAGAAAAATCTAGACCTCGTCTACGGCTCGTACCCATCATCCATCATTCATGAGCGCCCGAATATTAATGCAACGTGGCTGTCAATGTCAGACGATCAGTCATTTTAATTGGCAAATTGTATTAGCCCAAATATTATCCGAGCAAACAGCTGCTACAGTTTTCTTTAAACGTAGACAATCTTAAGTACAAAATAAGACGTTTTACGAGTTACATATGTTGATCAAATCTACGCTATGGTTTTCATTTTTTAAAAATGTGTCGCTCAAGCGACATTTGAGCTTCATGATACCATTTCATGAGCGCTTCGAAATTAAGCGGTTAATCTTATAGTGGTGTAAGTCAAGTTGTTTCTGTAATTTAGAATCAAGAGATTTAGCGAGATGCGTCATCATAGGGTTCCGTGTACCAGTTCAAACTTTGCTGCCCTCTGTTGGCGGTCGAGAAACGCTTTGAATCGTTACATTTTTTCCGATAGCTTGACATGCCAAGATTGATTTTTGCTTATAACGAAAAAAAAAAGTTTAAAATTCTTGTTACATCACTATAGGATTCACCGCTACAAATCAACCTGCACTATAAGACAATGGCGTTTTAATTTAAGATTACCTTTGCATGGAAGCGTTGGTAACTGTTCAGAGGCTTTACTGGTGTTACGAATAATTCCATAGAATTATAAATACTCTGTTTAACAAAAGTATTAAAAAATTTTAAAACCTTCGTTTCCATAAATCTTAAGCCACCCTCCGCGAAGGCGTTAAACATTATGCCGTCTTCCATAAACCGCGTCTTAAAACCTTCCAAATGTTATTAAAACAAAATTAAATTATGCCCGAGGAAACTGATAATGCATAACACCGCTTCAACGCAAAAGGCGTCTTAATTTAAGACACCTTGTTTGAGAGTGCAAATGATAGACAAACGTCTTATGTGTGTCCTCCCCCATGATCGTTCAACCTATTTTTGGTGAGACTAAAAAATGCCATCACACACACGCACGACAGTAATTTACATGTGCTCGGAATGGCGAGGTCGCGGCCATGTTTATCCGACATCAGTTATGACGTCACTGTAGCGCACAACGCCAAAACGGCGCCTCGTCCCAAAACAATTCAATTGATGTAATTTTTTTGGCAGGCGCCGACTTTTTCACTTATATATAAATATCGAGCCGGCGCCGGGGAATCTCTCGTTGATTGCAGGTAATTTATTGTTGAGCAGGTATAACGGGGATGGGAGGGTGGGGGAGTTTTGTTATCGGGTTACTCGCAAAACTAGGTTAGAGGCGGCGTAGATTTTCTCGCGTGAATAAGAAACGCGATCGATCGAGACCCGTCGCTGACTCTGTATAAAAGCGAGCGCAAAACAAACACACCGGGCCTAAATATCCATCGACGAAATTGAACTCCCAAGGTACATAACTGCAACCATATTCTCGTATCGTCCTGAGACACACGAGTCCATAATCCACCCGATTTACCCGATCACTTTCCCACCCTCCCACTGTCACACACATGCACTGTAAATCAATTCACCTTAAATGGGGGTGGGGTGAGGTCATCTACGATACACCATTTTTGGATGACCAAAGAAATATTTTTTTGCCCAATCAACTGCATGGTGCTTAGGCACTGTGCGAGGGGGAACGACCAGTACCCCGGGATCGAAATTTTCGAGAGCCCGCGCCGGGAATCGAACCCGGGACCGCCGAACCACAGTCAGTCACTAAATGGGCCACGACGAGTCGTACTACAATAAATATAATAATAGTTTTTCTTCAAAATTCGAATTTAGCTAATATATCTTCCTTACTTAATTTCCGTTAATTTGTGTCCAAATACTGGATCGGTTGCAAAAATTACCTTATTTGTTTGATCCTCTTTCATGAGATAAAGTAATAAATAAGAAAAAAACTAAACATTTTGGTTGTTTTTGGTTTAAAAAAATGCAAATGGTTGCTTGCAACTTCCGAATGTTGCTCTTGTACACAAATTCGAACCTCGTTTTTAATCTCGAGCACATTTGATATGGGTGCATTTATTTCTTTGTCATTCACGTTCTGTTGTGTTCGCCGTTTTTGTTCCTGATGTCTTAATGTCTTAACGCTCCTCACGACAATTTTTTCGTGATCCGTATTATATAAGAACAAAGGACTCGGCTTCGCACGGGATCATAAAACTGGGAAATAGTGAGTCGCGATATTATTAAAGTCTTCGAGAACTTACAGTCAAATTATTTTACGAATATTGCGCACCACTGTGTGAAAGAATGACTTGTGGTAATCCTAAAGTTTACAATCATTTTTGATTTTGTGATGTCATTAACCACAAACGGTCTTTTTACAACCTCATTCACACGTTAGACGGCGATTTCTACCGATTTCCACCCGATCCTTATCGGTAACCACAATACTATCCACATCAACTCCCTTTTGAAGTTCTCCCACCCCCTTAAATGCTAGTTGACAGCGACACAAATCATCATTTATTACTTCGCCCGAGCTTCATGTGGACCCCGATGCCCATGGAAGCAGTGTTACTTTTATTTATTTCATTAAATATCTCAATAACGCAACAACAGAAATACTTGGAATACTATACCTAGAAATGTTCACGCTACATCCAGCTTAAATTTCATTCGGATGCGTTGCGCCGTTCGTGAGTTAGACTAGAAAGACCAACTGTGTTTTTTAATATTAGATGTTGTAAAGAATTGCACCTATTTGAAGTAGTCAATTGTTTAACGCGTTTTTAAATTGTTAAAGTTTGTCTTCCGATTAGTTTAGGTGTTCTCCGCTCCGCAAATGACTTAAGCATGTAGGCGGAATTAGTCTTTTGAGATGCCGTGTTTAAAGTCACGCCGGATTTTCAGTGTAGACTGAGCTGCCCAAGTGGTCTAACGAAGATTGCCTTTTCAACCGTAAATATATGGAGTCAGGCCACACTTTTTAATACGATGCTGCTTGGCTCCAAACATTACCGGTCTATTTTCAGAAATGGCCCCTATTCTTCTTCACCCCGTGTGTGGACATTTATTAAAGCCGGCTGCTTGACATTTAAGTAAGAGGCCTCCGTGGTAATGCTGGTTACACACACGATCCTCCCCGTCGGATATATGGATTTGCTCGGTGTTCCGAGTAAAAAGAAGTAGGACTTGACGGAAACGTTAGACAATCGTACAATTTTTTTTTCGTCTCCAGTCAACCACTATACGTTTGTCCTTTGATGCACGGTTACTTCACTTTCTCTGTCACAAACACGCAAATGGATTAATAATTGAAATCGTTCAATTGATCGTTGTCATAATTGCGCTCAAGCACTGCATCCCCATGACGTTAACGACATCATTTTTGTATTACATATGGCCATAAAATAATCAGACAACGTCCATAATTTAACTATAAAAGATCTTCAGCGATATTTCTCAGAAAGTCAGATCTCTGCACAACTTCATCATCTGAACCGATCGATGTACAGTAGATTATAATGGAAGTTTTTAAATGTTAGTGAGGCTCTTTATATAAAAAATGCACTTACGAAGTATTTTTTTTGTTCAATAATGCGAGAGCATATGTGGGTTTTATTTACGATACATTGTTTTCTTTTCATGTGGCACTCTGCCGTGAGAAATTCAATATTAAACTTGGCAATTTATTTTTTATTTAGTGCATCGGTCGATCGCAAAAGGGTGGTCGATTCACGAAATTTTTGCATGAAAACGAAGCTCAGCGAACTGCCAAATTTATGCCAGAGATATATTCATATATACATACATGTGTATATATATAAGCACAAATGCCGCCACTCTTTCGATAGCCTTTTTGACGAGTCACGTAAAGCAAGCAGCGCATCCAAAAAGGTTACACTATACATATGAATGGTCCCCGGGCAGAATCATTGTGTGCCGGAAAAAGTCTTTCAGGATTTTTTTCTTCTTTTTGCGATGAGAGTTGGGGGGTTAGGCATTCACACACGAATATTTCTTTTTATCACGAGGGTCTCTTCTATACCTATACAATGAGGAGAGAAACACACACACACATACTACTAACATTGTAACATTTTTTGGCTTGAGTTTGTAAATCGATGTTGACGCACGTACACCACAGAGGTCTGGTTGGAAGTGCAATTCAACCATATATATATGTCACCGGGGTGCCTCTGGTCGATATCCAGGTGAGTTTCTAGTAGATCTTACGACAACATGTCAAGCTCAATTTGAAAGTTGTCATTTTTGGTCAACAATTCATCGAAAATAAATTCGTAACTCAACCGGAGTTCATGCACCTTTTTACTAAATCATTAGCCAAAGTGGTAATTAAAAGTTGATACATGCAGTATCAAAAAGTAACATCATAATTTTAAGATCCTCTGAAAATTAGAAATTCAAGTAGCTGTGAAAATGTGGTATAGTTGAGCAAGACTGAGCAAGCATCTTATAAAATGGTTGATGTTTTCCTTAAGTGACAATTCTAAAATTATGAAATTACTTATTTGGGGTGCGCATGTTTCAAGTATATGTGAACATTTTTATAACGCATGTTACACAATTGTAAAATAAAAAATCATAACCGGATATAGGGTCACAAAAGAAATCAAAACGGAGAATTTTGTTATGGGATTTGGGGTGGTGGCTTATTTGAACCTGCATTTCTGTTAAATGCGCTGAGGCATGAAAAATACAATATTTTTTTACATTTCTTTTGCACAGTCAACGCGAAAAGATTGGATGTTAGTTCTAGCGTAAAATGGCGCCATCGGGCGCGGCCATCAAAATAACGATAGTGTTAATGGCAAAGGTCGCGAGGGAGGGGTGAAGAGCTGGCTGAGAACACCTACAAAGTGAAACGGGACTCGTTTTTTATCGGTGAATCGAGTAGGATCCTCCTGAGGGACATTTGCTCCCCCGGATCAGAAAAAAATATATTTTACGTATAATTTAATTTACGAGTTTTTACTAGAACCAGTAAAAGCGCTTACCGGTTCTTACAAGATAGAGACTTCTCATATTAGTTCTCCACGAATGACCTCTAGCACACTATAGCGAGAATACCCGTTAATGGCCAGGAGCCTCAATGTCCTGGTCGTGGGCATCCATTTCGATGGCTTCGTCGCATGGCAGCATACGTTTTAATGAGTTTTACCGATAGATGGCGCCAAGTTTGCGTGTCGACATGGCCGCAGGTTTCAGGAGGCTGTTAGTGGTCCCGCGAACGTCTTATTTATTCAACGTATAATTTCTTGTGTAACCACCACGTAATATACAACATAGAATTTCAAATTTCCTTCTCATGAAACAGCTCGGATTAGCTTGGTAAAGTATAAATTAAGCGTAATTCTTGCTCACCTCTCGATTCCGAAAGAACTGCCACCTAGTGGCTAAAGAATGAATTCGTCAGGTCGATTGAAGACTGTCACTTTACTCGATTCATCTTTCAATTTTTTTAAGCAACCAATCAACGTCAATGGACATATCGTATTTTAAATTAACCCCATGTGAAAGTCACATTTGTCCACTGGAGCTCAACGAACTAACCTGTGCTATTTTGCGGAATATTTTTTACTATTATTATATATTCTATTTATTTGTACTTCATTTTAGGTTCTGGGGGTTGACGATGACATTCGGTAACATTTACTTTATCATCGCTGTATTTTCTGCCAGATGACTCTATTGTTGCATTCGCTGCTATTATATATCGCTCTTTACATGTAGATAAACATGGTGTCCCTCGAATATAATGCTTGAGGCACATATCAAAAATGTATCTGTAAATAGAGAGGTAGAGTTTCGCTTGATATATACTGACATTTTTCAATTGTATTTTGAAACGAAAACGTGGAACACATAGCGTAGGCAACTCGACTACATGATTACAATCGCAATGACATTTAAACTGGTTGATTCCATGCAGATATCGGTTACGAATGTTTTTTGTACCTTTATGTTGTTAACATTGACACGCTTTCTTTATAAAAATATATCTATATCTTACCTCTAGTATCTATGTGTACCGGCAATATAATATGCGTTCTCAAATAGTGAAATCCATCTTCATCCGTGACCTTTGACGCGCTCAACGTGCTTAGTAGAAACGAAAATTTGTTTGAAAGTTTGGCAAGAAATTAACGTTATTAACGCTAAAAGTTAAAGGAATGACGTTTTTGAAATATGTTTTCATTCCATGTCATTTGGAAACTCTTTGGAAACGTAGAGGTGAGCCATTTTCGTTGGAGATCTTAAGATGAAATTTTACATGTACGTTAATCTTCACGGAAGATCGTGAAAATCAAGGTTGAAAATTGTATAGTATATATAGATCTGCTTCGCCAAAAGAAAAAGAAAAAATACATTTCCCAGCGTCGATAGATAAGTGTCAATACGCGAGTTTACTGGGAAAATATCGCTTAATGCCCACATTGGACAGTTTTCTGAATGCTTCTTGAAACTCGTCTTGCCCAACGTCTTCCATTTGGTGATTCACAATCTATAGTGGTTTAGAATTCCATGAAATGGGCTAACAGGCGGCCATCGGTGGCCAATGAAATATTTCCGGAAGTGCTACTGGCAAATAGTTCCGCTATTACGTAGGAATAGCGTCAAGAGTCGATGTGAAAATCGACCGCTGAAAGCTTGGTCGTTGCGTCGCAAGGTCGCCTCAAGAGCAATGCGTTTTTAGCCTAAGCTGATTCTGACATCCTTCCTGAAACGTCACAGCATTCGTTAAACAGCTCTCCTCTCCTGGACTTTCGAACAGGTCTCTTTGTGAACTTTCTTGTTCAGCTTTAGTTGATTTGTGGTTCGATGATTCCAGATTCGATTCCAGGATCGGGTTAATTCGTTAATTCGATCCCAGGGTGTTGTCGGCGTGATGTGCTCCTAGAAGCGTCGCGTGTTCTAGTGGTTACCACATCGTGATCATGGGTTCAATCCCTGCCGTCACCTCAGGATTTCCTACGTGCGCTTTCCTTCGGAATGGAAGTAAAGCCGCATCTAGGTTTCAACTTGGACTCGGCAAAATTACCAGGTAGCCTCCTGCGTGGGTTTCAGGGAGGAAACACTGGTGAACCTTCTTAACAAATACCTGAAATGCTCCTAAACAGACCGGAAGTGTCACGTTGGGCGCATTGCAAGTGTGTAGCGAATTAGTGCGAGCGTTCTGAACAGAAAAATTAGTTGCTCTTATTTTTAAAAATGTAATGAGGTGTATTTGCAAATCCTTGTGACTCAAATAGACCTTCCCAAATTCCTCGACGTTCATAAAGCAAAATGAGATGATAAATATGGGGAAATGTAATTACATGGAAATGGGGATATTTGCGAACGACTGCTGGAGCTAACAATTTACCAAGCGAAGTAAATCAATATATACCACGCATTTTTATAGACATCTCCGTACTCTGCTGCAACCCTGCGCTAACAAACCCCGCAATCACACTCGAAATAACGCAATACAGTGTACCACCGCATACACCTTTTTGCCAATGCAGATGTTTTGTGTCCATTGCATATGCAACGATGGATTTTTTCTCTCTCAACCTGCAACATCCGTTGGTTTGGAGGAAACAGATTCCTACGTGCTTATTACTCCAACAGAAACAATAGCTGAAAGGGTACTTTTGTTTCAATAACAATGAAAAATACATGCATTAAGAGCCAGTGCGTGTATTGCAAATGCGCTGGGAAACCAATCGAGGTCCTCCACATTCATGGCCGTGCAATGCAGGGAAGACAAATGGGGAGCTTTCGGGTGGACCGTTCGCTCGATGGCGTACACTCGTGTCCCAAATAGATGAATCAAAAGATCTGACTGGAGTAGATAGCTGTGTAAAAATTCCCTGAGGTGGTCACAAAAAAACGTCTTTCATCTGTCTCGTCATTTAGGAATCCATATATCTGTTTCAGAATCTTCAGGACGTCACTTAACTTTTCGGCGAACGTCTCAAAAAACAACGACGTAAAAGTGTTTGAAAGCGACGCCATAACGAATTAGACTTTCTTTACAGTAGAACTCCGACACTCTTTGATATGAGTTTACTCTTTATAGCATATAAATTCCGTATATATTTAATAATTGATTTTCTCTATTGATTATTTATGAAAGAAGATGCCGAGATGAAAAATGACGTTTTATGTCATACAAAAAGTTATTGAAATGTTATCAAACACATTTATAGAAAACAATTCACTCATCGACCGGTACATAATTATTATTTAGCTTAAGCACTAGTTTCACATATATTAGAATTGATTTCGAATAATCGGTATCACCGGAAGCAGTCATTACTGTAGGCCGCTGTATTAGCGCCACCCAATGGGCACTTCCAAACGTCTAGAGACGATATCATCTGTACGAGTGTATAGCAATTTGCCAACAGTATATATAGTCGTACTACGTAAATAGGGCAATTCAAACTTGGTAATGACCCACATGCATGCAGAATACCGCCGCTGCTCCAAAATGTATCGGAGCGACCAATGTGATGAATGCCGAGATCAATATAAAACTGCGTTCTCGTGGTTGGTGGCTGCATAGAGGCAACGCTGCGGATCGCATGTACTTGCCTAATGGTTTATAAACATGCACACATACATCATAGTCGCGCACAATTTACTCCTACGTACGGCGCTCAAACAGTTACCAAATGATGGGTTAATCCACGTAGATCCATGTGGAACTGGAATTGTATCTCTTGAACCATCCTTTCCGGTACATCAGGCGCCCGTTCGGCGCATCGCCCGCGACCCCAAGCAGCCGAACGAAAATGCGAACACAAAACCTCTGTACAGCAATTCCATTAAGACAGGATATTCAAACCAAAAAAACAGTGAAACACAATCGGATATTTTGGCCTAGATCATGACATGAATTCGAACCCAGAACCTAAATTGGCAGATGCCCTTTTATACGGTGTTACAGAGCATGTGAACTGGTAGAAGCGATTGCGAAACGTCCACTCAGCTAGACAGAGTACCCGTTCATCGTATCATCCGCAGATGTGACGATATAAAACACGGAATGTCATTATTTGGAAATGTCAGTGTGTTGAATCACGATTACGAAACCTGGTTTACAACCGACCCGCAGAAACCGTAGCCGAGGAATCACGTTGCCCTCTCTGCTGGTGCGCGTAGAAATATAGGTTATCTTTCACTCGATTGATGAGATGATGTATTGGACGAGTTGGAGAGAGAGAGGGATGGAGCGATCCGATTTGTTCCATGGCTGAACGAATTCTAATGTCTGTCCATATTTCGTTACAGCCAGCAACATCTTCCATGCTCGAGAAGCTAAGCTCGCATAGAGCAATGTCCTGACACACAAGAAATGAGAGATGTTTATGAGGAAAGAGTGATATTTGTCACATCAAAATGTCACTTATTTACATTCTAATGGTTTTCAATCTTGTTGTAAAATAGCAAGAATTTTCGAAGAACTGTAGGATAGTTTTCGCAGTACCGGAATAGGATTTTACTTTTTTGTGGTGTGAGGATAGGAATTGCTACAGCGTAAACATGCAACCTGTACGTACAGCATATACCACTGTAGACACACGTCAGCTTCTATTTACTTAAGTCGTTAGAACAAACTTTTTTGTAATATAGACGACCTCTTTAGTTACTCTTACATGTGACGAGCGTCGTTCCTCTGTCAATATTGAACGCTCAGCAATGCTATCGCTAATCATGTCGTTTTACAAAACGGCCCACAATGCACTGCGGCCGACTCGATTAGCATATCACGCCGGTGTTTTCGTAGAAGCGGGTAACACGAGCATTACATCAAAATGCCCGCTCGCAGATACCACTACACACATAATGCGGGAACAGCATACCATTGTTGTTTTTTGCCGGCAAATTAAGTGCATTGCCTTGTCCAATAAAATGTGCGCCTGCCTGCAACAGCGAATGGACGGGCAACTCGTGAGCGCGGGGCCGCAAACAGCAAGGGAAGTCACCGCAGATGAAATTCAAATAGAAAAAAGAAACACCTGACGCCATTTTGAAGCCAATTAACTGAATACCGAATGAACTAAAAATATGTTCTTAATTGAAAGAGAGGTTTT
Source organism: Mycogona germanica (assembly GCA_034698785.1). Lineage (NCBI taxonomy): Eukaryota > Metazoa > Arthropoda > Diplopoda > Chordeumatida > Chordeumatidae > Mycogona > Mycogona germanica. The sequence continues at coordinate 23,544 of JAQGBY010000144.1, read as the reverse complement.
AGGTTTAAACGTTTACATCTTGCTGAAAACAGTCGTCACGGTCAGTTGGTGCAGCACTTTTCTTGAACATCACAATTCAATAGAAGATGGACCTTCTAAAATAATGCGGAAATTCTGATGTGGCATTAATACTTGAAAGGTTGCAGTTGAGATTTTATGTTAACGACATGATACACTTCTGATTTAAGCACAAAGCTAAACTACAGTGATAAAAATCACAGGTGACAAATTCAACCTGACATTAGTTTCACTTCAGTCAATTCCATGGTGACGTCTGGTTAACTGCAGGGAAGTTGAGCTCCAGTTTTTCAGGATTAGTTCAGGATTGTGTAATATTTGTTCAGGTTGAACAAATAAAAAGATAGTTACTTTTTCAGAACGAATATAAATTTTAAGCAACTCATTCTGGTTTCTGGAATCGAAAAGAAAACCGTCGCCCAGAACTGAACCCAAAACTGACAAAATCCAACTGAGCAATTCACTCGAGTACATTTCAAGTTATGTACATGTATTGTACAATGTTTTGATTGAAGTATAAATAAAATATGTCATGCGCATCTCTTTGGTTTTCCAATTAAAGTTAATTTGATTGTTGGAATTGGAAATTTGATTTGACTGATCTTACACCAGGAGGTGTAAGTGACACGTCCTCGGGACACGTAGGGGGTGCCACCACGATGACCGACCCCACCTCAGACTTTTCCCGTGCGCACACGCACAACCCCATCACCCCCCCTCAATTCAATAAGGCAAAAACGAGGCGGCTGCAGTCCACGCGACGCCCGGGCGCCCATCAAACTCGGCTGCGACACTCTCATACAATTTTAATGTCGTTTCCATCTTGCTGAAAGCAGTCGCCGCGCGGTTAGATAGTGTCAGCACGCGTTGCGTCAACCCCCACGAACCACGGCGCAACTTCCGTTGGCGCCGGTTCTCTGCCAAAAGTGGCGATTGGAGGAAAAAGTCGCTCGTGGACCAATCATATTGAGCAAATCCCCCCCCCCCCCACCCCCCCCACCTATCTCGGCTGCTTACTGTGCTGTGTGGGCGGAGAGGGCGCAGGTCATTGTGACGGCGTACCCGAATTGCTGGTACGTTTCTCGGCATCCGAACAAACAGGAATGACCAGATTGAGTTGGAGATGGACGGATTGATTGACCGGAAGATTTCACCGCCAGTCGGCGTGGAAATACTCAGGTGGAATAGAACCAACATTCCTATCGCCACCTACCGGCATGATGGTGTGGTAACATGTCTGTTTTTCTGTTCACCTCGTCGTTTTCGGTAAAAATTACAATTACAAATTTTACCAGCAAGCAGCCCCCAAGAGAGAGGCCTATGGCGGAATCGAAAGACCAGTTGGGGACAGAAATGGATTTATTTTAAAAGGTTCTGGATTTGAGGCTCTGTCAGACCATTCCACTGTCTACACACTCTAGCAAAATACAAAGTTGCTCTCGCGAGATGGCGCTGTGACTTTGGATAAAGTTAATAGCCAGGCGAGAAATTAACCAGGAACCTCGGATCCGTATCAGATTTCTGGTCTCGATAAAGAATTATCTATTATTTTATTTCTATTAGGATTTGTTTTGAAGACATGCTACCTGCTAGACGACTTCTTCCCCAGCAACATTTTTGCAACTCATAGCCCAGTTTCTAATGAAACATCCTCTTCCCTCGAGGATTTTCAAGCGCCAATAGAAAGATCTTCTTAAGTTGGTAGAACTTCTCCGTTGGGACAAAACTGTCTGCAACGGGAAATCCAATCTTAGCTTTAGTACATGTAATACCGCTGTTACAAGATAATGTTTCAGGTGTAGTGTTTCATTAATAAGGTACATGTTCCAAAAAAATTTATAAAATATCAAATCCAATGCTGGTTTTTAGTGGCTTTGACAAAAGTAATTATCCAATCCAATTTTGCCGCTCGTTTTACACCCGGACCCATGATGTGCGACTCAAACAGCGTTCGCCGCATTTTAATTGACAATCCAATAACGCTAGGCCAATTGGCGTTCTCGAAATACGACATGTTTGAAACGCAATTACGTTTTTCGCGCGGGGGCTGCGATAAAGCTGCAATTCTGTTTTGTTACTAATGAAATTGCCACGCCTCTTTATCAATTTTACATCTGCGCGTTTTACGAATCGGACGAGATACGGGGGCAGGGCTTGCAAAAATGAACGATGGGGTTGCATATTTTTGGTTGTACTAGCTACTGTTAACAGTTTTTTTTACATCAGCATCCGATTTAATTTTATTCTGTGTACGGTACTGAATCTAGATTTTAACGGGAGATTGTTCATGAACGTGGAAGGCGCTGCGATCGCTAATGGGTGCGCAGATTATACCGACGTTTTGAAGTCAAATATGAGTCGGCACCTGTGATTGGTGCCGAGTCATCACAGCCCAATCTCACCCGCTCCAATATGGCGATCGTAACCAGCGCCGCCCTGTACTGAAGTACGATGCTAACCTAAAATGGTTTATAGTAACCCTTAACTCAATTGAACAACAAAATAAAAATCTACGTTTTACACAGGTACAAAATTAATTCATAACAGTTGCTCATTTCATATTTATAGCTAGAAGTTTCATTTCATGAGATTATTCCCCATTCTCACATAAAATAGGATTGCAAGAAGCTTCACTTGTGGCTGGAAGCTTTCAAGATGAAACCACTATACAGGTGTTCACTGAGAGCAGTTTTAACATCTCTAATGTCTAGACTATTGTAAAGCATTTGATCTGTAGCTTCACTTAACCGTTTGTCGTAGAAAGCCGAAGGCTAAAATTAGATCCTTACAAAATTTAAGATACCTGTATTTATTCTGGTCTATCCGATATATCCGAAAAAGTCGTGAATCGAGTACATTTTGTTCTAAAGGGTCCAGAGCATCTCGCGCACAGGATATCTTCATTAATATAAAGTGAACTTGGTGCGTGGGCAATCAATTGGGAAGCAATTTTCTTTCGAATTCCCAAAGGAGAACCGCCGCCAACATAAAATGGTTTATTTCTTTGGAAAATGTTCGGGCAGCAATTTGTCATTTATCTTGTATAAGGCACGAAAATAGAGTGCAAGCGAATGTCCCATTTGTCCAAATCCAGACCGATTCAAAACAAATCAAACCAACAAAACCCGAATGGTGTGGTTCAAGTCTGAATAATACAATAGATAATTATGATTTTGAATTCACAGCATTGACAAAATAACAAAATCAAAATTACATCATGTAACGAATCGAGATGTTTTACCAAATTAAAGAATAAGAGTTTATTCAATTCTTACTACTAGGAAAATACGGTATACATTTTCAGTCTATAAGAGTCCAATAAAATGCTTTTGAAGTCCATTAATGTACGTCACAGTAATCGGTAAAAAATAAATTACAATATTATGTAAGCCGTCAATATTATGTATTATGTAATAATTAAGTAAGCCGTTTTTTGTGTATCGACATGTATTTTCCAGCGTTAGACGTCTCGTGTTCGGTTGCCTAGTAACGGAATTTATTATACATAACGACATGCTCACTTGCGGTTAACTAGAAAGCGAGGCCGATGAGTCTCTCACTATTTCTCTCATCGGTCTCATTGTGATGAAACATTCGACCAACTGAAAATCCTTTATTGTCCGGGACCACCTGACAATTATACGGCGGTATGTAATACGGAACACAAAGCAATCGATCGGGAGGGGAGAAACTCCTGTTCTCTTTTCGCGGTATGTGCAGACCAATCTGTCAGCCCCCTGCCACATCAAAAGTCAGCCCACAGATATTAGTGTCACTATACATATGCATTCCTAAGACCCTTACATGAACTTGAAATATCACCAAAAATATGTTATCACATTTTAAAAACATTCTAAAATCAATTTGTTGATATCAGCGTCTCAGCTTCGAAGACATGTTAACATTTTAGCCAGTGAATGAACTGACTCGGGCTTGCAACCTCAACCCTTTGATACATGGACACATCATCGTCCGCTGGACCAATTAGAACCTTTCTAATTTGTCCGAGTCTTTATTTGGAAGTCTTGAAATGAGAGTTCACATCCATTTGCCTATTCTTTAGCAATGTCCTCATTATCTCGTAATGCTCTGATTAAACAAAACAAGCAACCACGCATAGCTTCGGTGTAAGCAGTGATTGCCAACTTTCTCAAAAATGGGTTCAAGAGCAAGAAACTCTGAAGCAGAACCGTCAGAACCAGAACAAAAGTGACAAGTCATTGAAGATCATTAAATGACACTCTTAAAGATTTTAATTGTTTTCGTCATTAACTGACTGATCATAAACTTTCGTCTTCTTCTAAGTAACATCGTGAGTGCGTTTCCAAAGACCAACCCTGATGCATGGAGACGTGGCCACGTATTTTAACGTTTCATCGGGGATACACGAAACACAGAAATTTGGTGTTGATGTCAGAAGCTTAGCGTCATTTTAATTGTGTAGCCTTTATTGCGGTGGATAACGATGTTGTCGACAACAGGCGAAGCCCGTAAACTGCTGCCACGAGCTCAACATGAAATGCCCTTGCATTTTCTGACAATCCGTGCGCCCTTAGCTCCCTTGTGCGGGTCCAAGTAAGACCACTTGACCAAACGGACTTCCTTCCCTGACCATGGAAGAATCTGAAGCGAAAATAATAAGAAACACGATCTACTTTTTTAATGGGGGTTCTTCTTCCCGGAGTCCGTAAGTCTCTGGACTCTGGACCAAATTAAGCGGTATAAAGGCGAGGTCTCACCGTGTTGACCGATTAAAACGCTAAGCTCTGTTTTTCGATAGACACAAATGTGGTTAGCGGGCCTCAGGTAGTTGTAGCTACATTTTACACATAAATTGCTATTCTGACTGGCCTTGTGAAAAGTCAAAAACAAGGCCGCATCATAAGGGCTTCAGGGTGGATGTCGATCGTCACGAAGAAGGGGGTTTCGGTACACAAACATTTCTTCGCGAAACTCTGTATGGGAGTTCTCATCGTTCGCGACTCCTTAAGCGCGATCGGCATTCCACATAGAAACAATTCCATGACAACCACAACATGCACTCTCGAGTCTGAGGAATGCACATTAAATTCCATCGCTAGTGTCGTCGTCGTTCTGTCGCTTCCAAAAGTCGCTCGCAGGAAAAGTGACGAGCTATTCGGTCATTTGGCTTCCACTAAAAATGTACTTTGTAATATATTTCTCTGTGAGCATAATGGCGAAGGAAAGACGAAATTTCGATCTAGTGCTGTTCCACCACTTTCATGTACTTATCAAGTTGCGCCTAGGCACTAAAGACAAAAATTGTTAATATTATCTCTTATCACATTTGAATTATTTAAAAAAATTACATACATCGCTAAGAAAAACTATAAATTAGAATTTATAGTTTATGAAAATAATAATTTGTGTGTTTTAGTTTACATTCTTGCGAAAGAACTGTTTTGTTAGGCCAAACCAATTTTATGGATAACTCCTGAAGGCAATTTAAGGTTGTATCATCTGTGCTAGACATCTAGCATTCAACTTAGATAAAGGTCACAAGGAAAAAAAATTCAATTAAAAATGGAGTGAAATTGCATGTACGAGAATGGCTGTGCTTAACAAATAAGCAGCAGTTAATAAAATACGAAGCACTTTGCCCAATGTTCACCTGCATTAACAAACCAGGTAGTCCAATTACCAACTCACTCTCACTCTCGCTGGGCAAGATTAGCGATACCAAAATCTAAAATTAGAATAGATGGGAAAGATTGAGAGCAGATTGCGAGCAGATTCGAATAATTTAGCGAGATGGAAATTACAGGGCTGCATTAATGCGACGACCTATGGATTAAACCCCACTCTTTGACCGTATGCAAATTGAATTTCAGCGAAATTTCTGATGTCGATCAGATTATGTCTCGACTTAATTCTTGATGAACCTTCTGTACTCTTCTCGCTCAGGCTCACGTCATCAGAGTGCTCTCTCTCTCTCGACCTCCATCGAAACCCCGCTGTGCAATGTTGAGTTAACCTATTGTATAATTGGAAAATTGATTAGTTTTCTACACATGAAACAAGTGAAAACAAAAATGAATTAATTGAATTAAGACTAAATTAATTGTAATTATTTTTATGAATTTTAAAACATACAATGAACGAAAAGAAATTGAGTTTAACATATCAAAGTTATCAAACCGATGACTTCAATTCGTTAAAGAGTTATAACCCCCTTTTGCATACCAGTGTTTCAGGATTGGTGGGCGCAATTGTGAAGTTGGAAGTAGTTACACCAGATGGCGTCTAAATAGCTTTTTGAAAGGTTGCTGTTCATTATTTATAGAAGTGAACCTTTGAAGATGCCTCACCCACTCATCGTCAACTGTACAGCAGCCAAATCGATTCACTTTTAGAGTAGCGTCATGTGTCACGAATATCCCAGTGGGGAAAAAAAGTTTGTTAACTTGTGTTTCATAGTATAAGCAAATATGCTAAACATATTACGAGCACATATTATAAAAATATTGATATCATACACCCTTTGGTCGTTTGACCCCCGCCATAGGCCCCTCTCTTGGGGGCTGCTTGCGGGTAATAATTGTAATTGTAATTGTAATTGTAATTGTCCTGCTTTACTGAAACCACGTACACCACAAAAGCCAGAAGTCCAGAAGACCGCACAAAACCGAGATTTAAAAATTAATAGAAAACGATTTTGCAGCTACGACGGGAAGCATGACAACATTGCCTAATCTAGCACGTGAGGAAACAGATATTTAAATTATTTAAAAATTGATTGACACATCGATCACCATATCCGGCGAAGCAATAGAAATGTTTAGAACTTCAACGGCTGATATCTCGAGAAATATGGAAAATCGAGATCTGAAATAACTGCCACTCGACTAAAAAAATTCTGAACTATCTATAGCTCAAATTTTATTCAATTTTGTTAAGCCGTTCGTAAGTAAACGCCGAGGAGGATTGTTAAAGAAAAAATTAATAAATATGATAAACTTTCAGGATTATAATAAAGATATGATGTGGCAGCGTGTACTGTGAGGGAAAATAAACAATATTAGACGTTGGAGTTATATGCTTTCCAAGAGGGAATGGAATTTTGTGCACGTATTAATTGTTATTATCATGTTTTTTCTATTGGCAGATCGCAACTTCATTATTGCCAATGCCCTGGTGGAGCACACGGTGGTCATCTACTGCAACGATGGATTCTGCACACTGGTCGGCTACTCCCGGGCAGAGATCATGCAGAAGCCGAGCCTGTGCGAGTTCCTGTTTGGTCCCATGACCAGTTTGGCCGCCATTCAGCAAGTCAGAGAGGCCTTAAAATGCACGGAGGAACGTCAGATAGAGATCCTCTACTACAGGAAGGATGGTGAGACACACGCACTTATACAGACACCTCTTTGTTCTCCTTTCGTAGATTTCTGTTTTCATCCTGTCATGTCGCAGAAGTGATTCAAAGAACTGAAATGACACTTCCGCGCAAATGCCACTGTAACAGCTACACTGTTACTGTTACACTAAGCGTCATGAACCGGAAGGAAGAGCGGAAATTATGGTGAACCTCCTTAACAAATAGCGGAAGAAATGACTGAAGGCGAGTCGCATAATTGCAAGTCGCCTTGATTTAAAGTACTCTTTAAGAAAAATTGATCTCAGCCAAGACATTGGGAAATAGTGTTCATACTTTCGTGATTTAGACAAGAAATAATTGCGATATCAATGCTGCCGTTTTCCAAACAATCCGTCCAGGAAGTACACACATGAATTTGTATTGTTTTCTTCCAAGTAGCAGTAACGCATCGCCACTTTTCCAGCGTATTTACTTTTCTTAAATCCACACTGACCTTGACGAGACCATAAGGCTGTTCCATATAAGGGACCTGCGAAAAAGTGCACCTTCAAAGTGCGATTGGATGATAGAAGGATGCCACGTGGTCTTTAGGTCTATCATTGGACGCTTGGTTAGTCACAATGAAAAAAATAGTTGTAAACAACCTTAATCGAACTTTGGTCCGGGAATTCTGACGTTGAGCTATAATGGAATTATAAATAGCTGCAGAACACGCGAGCGTTAAATTGTTCTACGTACTAGCAAGTTAAAATCCACACGAAGTACACGTTACTGTACGAGAAGGCCAGATATGACGTCGCTTCATATCCAGACGCTCGTCAACATCCTAAACGAAAGTGACGTCACGCTCAAGTTTCTAGGAAAGCACTTCAAATAAAATATATAAGATTTATAAGAAAGTCTGGATTATATTCAATAAAAATGGGGGTTGTGCCCAGGACAGACCGAACAAGAGTTGGCGATAACTCTTCTAATACAGAACTCTGTAATAGTAAACTATTACTTAAAATGAAAAAAGTTAAATTAGAATACCGTGGGAACTGACGCTACGGATAAGACGATGACGATTCACATCTAATTGGTATCTATGGTAAATTTGTTAGATGTGAATCGTCATCGTCTTGGCTGTAGCGTCAGTCCCACTGCTTTCTAGTTTAATTTTTTCATTTTAATATGCTCTATATTTCATTTTAATATTTCGTCCGGTCTGTCCCGGGCATAACCCCCATGTTTATTGACTTCAAATAAAACTTTCAAATGAACATCTGATTCCAGACGGCAAATACGATCGAAAATTTATAAGACAACGTTAAAGCAGAAGTAGGAACAATTCACTTTATTCAATTCTATTACATTTTCTAGTCATACTTTAAATGTTCTAGAGACTTGAGTCGATGTTCAGAAGTTACTTGTGCGAGTATACCTGGTGTAGAACAGTTGATGGCTGAGTGACTTTCTTTCGGCTTTGAATTAAAATATTTTCTTGAGTATTTTTTTCGTCGGTGAGATGTCAGCTGGAAGTAAGGTCGCAGCAACTAGCTGTGATTGACGTCTTGTGTTCACACAGTCACACAAACAGATGTTGAGTAACAGGGGCACAGTCCCACAAACACAGGACTGACAGTATTCATTTTTTTATAAAATAAAAAAACATTCAAAAACATTCTCTGTGAGTTCTGTCAGCTTTTGAACATTCAGAACGCGAGCTCCGATCGGGCCCACCCGCCACTTTTCAACCAGAAATGCTGGCTGAAATAGAGGAGACCCACCAGGTCGGGACTAATTTTTTCTGGAGGTACCCACTTGAGTTTCACGAGTGTCTTGACGAGAATAGATTCCCCTCCCTCCACTACACAAGCACCACCACTACCACCTACCTACCCAGGCCGCAAAAGCTATCATCCATCCGGTTCAGTTCTGGAAAACCAGCTTCTGCAAACGTCGCTAATGGAAAATTGATAAGAACCGGGGCTGAAAAGGAGCCTGCATAAAGGAAGTCTCTCATCGGCTTCCGTCCATAGCATGGGTACAGTCTGTTTTCTGGATTCCAGTTACTTGTGTGTGTGATCGACAAGGCAAAACGAAATATCGACGTTGTTCATCGAAAGAGATTCTTTTAGTCGCCGTTTCCGCGAATAAATTGCCTGTCGCTAAAAGCGGCGCCAACATTTTTCCGTGCATCGAGCGACGATTTTTATTTAATGGACGCGAGCGTTGGATTACCGGCTACTGCTACTGCTATTACTATACTAATTAATTAATCAGAGTGCGCTAATTGTCGAACGGCTATACAGTGTAATTGTGTCTCTTGTGAAGGTTTCAATTCGGTGAACTATTCTCTCTATAGGCGGGCGAGCCAACGCATTAAGGTGAGTGAAAATTCTAATTTCAACGAAGTTACTCGACAGGTAAATCACCTACCACAGAATTAAAATTTTAAATCGGTGACACTCCATCGCATCGAAACGACGGCGACATTTTAATCGTTACATCAAATCATGAATTCTGCATTAAAATAAGCCACTATCAAACCACCAGACGACAAAAACGACAGATGACATTTAATAAATTTAATCCTGGAATTGTTACTTACTCTGAATTTCTTACAATCGGAAATGCTAGTTAGAAACACAACTAAATAAAAATAAAATATTAATAATAGTGATAACTTTACCTAATGTTCATATAAATGCAAAATCGTATTTTATTTCAATAGGGAAAACCTTTTAAATAATTCTACTCGTATTTGTTTTGATGGATTGACATTGCAACACATTTATTACATGTGTATTTTACCAGCATAGTATTTTCATTCTTTATGGCAAAGTTAAGAGCCACACACATACTCAGGCAAAGTGTGCAAAAGCGCTCACTACATGTACTGCCATGAAATCCGACATTTCCCCCAAACTCAATTCCCCAAGAATGTGGAGGGTGTGGTCCGCGTTCTTACCTTTTGATTGATTCGCTTGGCGAACTCAACAACCGATGCAGGAATTTAAGTTCCTGCATCGTAATTGGATGGAGAAAAACGGTCAAACTGATCCGCGCCTAATCCAAAACCTATTATACCTCCGTATCGTAAATTGTGACTCTTGATGTTTTGGTGGCGCTGAAGCAAAGAGGACCACTCACTGTCACAACTGTCAGCAACCAGCACAAAAAATAGGATAAACGATGGAAATATGTTGGAATGAACGAAAATCTCGTTGTTGGCAGAACGTCAATTGCTACATGGTGTGTGGCGGCAATAAACAAACCTGGTGAAGACTTTTTTGGTCCATCTGCTCATGTTAGAAGGGAAGGAATAATAGCATTTGCAGTGAATGCCAAGAAATCAACGCGCCTTCTTTTTCAATTCGAATAACGACAGTAATAAAATGTTTTCGTTAGATATTCAGAACCGCACATTAGCCAATTACAGCACGTTATCATTTAATTAAGATAATTACGCGAATAGATGGAGCAATATACACTCAACGACTCAAGCGAAGCAACTTACTCATGGTATATGAAGCTCTATAATAATTCATTATTGTTTATATCTGCGACAGGAGGTGTAACCTATTAGTCTTTGCCAACCAAACCCTCATATTTTTATTCACAAATTGCAAAAGTGAAAGCAATATATTTGAAAAGGCCACAACGAATAATATCTTCAAAATAAACTGGGTATTTTTCAAAATACAGACTCTGTAGTGATGCTCAGGCAATTTATTCAGGTAACCTGATTCGCTCAACTGATTCGAATCATCCATTAAGTTTATTGAACTTTTGATAAGTCAGTTACATTTTTGTAAGTAGAATTTAAAATTGAAATTTCTTCAGTTCTCTTTGAATCCTTCGATGCAAGTTTGGTGCAAGAAATCTTTTCTTCAGCTTTTCCCAGTTGCTCTCCAAGAACTTCCACATCGACATTTTCTTTGAGCGCTTCCTCCAACAAGTTGATTTCAGTTTCGATGCCACCAATGATACAGCGAGCAACTTCAATGTCCTCGCTGACGCCCTTGTCGATGACTACAGTGAACACGAATTGGTCACAGTAGGACATGACTGCAATGGCCAGAGCTGCAGGGAATTCAAAAATGTGTTTTAGTGGCGCGTCAACCAACCATTTTTAAGTCAAGGTAAAAAGCTCGCCAAATAATGAAATAAAAGAAAGTCATCGCCACGAATCGAATCTGGGGATAATAATCTATTTTATATTGTAGCACGTAAAACGAAAAACTTACGATAAAATCGAGTGTGTGGTACAAAAGGAAACACTCCGACCACATCTTCGCCGAGAAAATCAATCGGAATTGGTGGTCCTGGTACATTGCTGAAAGCCATGCTCGGTGACATCAGAGCTCCGCCATTGTCCGCTACTAGCTTGCATAAGTTGGAGCCGACCCACCGAAGAACGACGTCGTCCAGAACGCAGCGAAGGATGGATCCCTTCAACTCGTCCACTTCCTTTTTGCACACTCTCAGCCTCTCCAACGGATCCGCCACACCGGTGACCAGAGTAGTCCGCAGCGCTATAAAACTATTTGTCTCCTGGACGGGCTTATCCAGGGGCTGAGTACTAACTGGCATGACGATGCACAAACGACGCGGCACCTGACCACTTCCGGTTCTGTTGTTCGTCTGCATGAATCGTCGCATGGCGCCGGACACGCAGGACAACAGGACGTCGTTGATGGTGCAACCGCTCACTGAGTTTTTTATGTTCTTGATGGTGGCCAATTGTAGAGGGCGCGACCAGCAATAGTGGTTTCGACCGGTCCGATTGCTGTTCTTCTGTAAAAGGCCACGTTGGTGGCCGATGGTCTGCCGAATCATGTATAGGGGGATGAGGACGAAACCGGTCACGGCCAGACCGATCATCGCCTTGACCAGGTGGTTTTGCCCAATTTCGGACATCTTGGCTATGCCCACCACCTGTCGTAATTGGATCATCATCTCCTCGTAGTTGTTGGACAGGCTCTCGCTGAGCATCCGCATGCCGGAAATGCCGTCAGTGTATCCGTGGTGGAATCGAATGAGGCAGCACGAACTGGGAACAACATCATTGGAGTGTCGCTGCTCTCGCCATCCATCCTGCATCAGAGAATAGAATTCGATTAATTTGAATATAAAACGAATTCTTATATTAAATAATATCTGCTAAGTTGGTTGATCGACACAGTTGTGGTGTCCCGGGTTCAATTCCGGGCGCGGGATCTCAATCATTCGAACCAGTTGTGCTGATCAGTATGCGACACCTGCGAGCACAAAGTATCCTGAAGTGAACTTCAGTTCAAAATAGAAATACTATTGTAATACATCAGTGGAATTTCAAAATAAAATTTAACAAAAACAATATTTTTATTTTACAGAAGAAAATCTGGTTTTTACTCTGGTACAGTACCAACCTTTAAACGAAAAACTATTCCTTCGTAGTTAGGCAGTCCGATGGGCATGGGACGATTCGAGTAATGATTCACGACCTCGTTCAATTCTTCCTCAGACTTGATGGGCTGGCCCTGGTGCTCGAATATGTGCTGGCCAATGTCCACGCGACTGACCTGCCTCCACACGGCGAATCCCAGGAACGTATCAACATAACAACTGTGTTTGGGGAATCGTTTGCTACCATCCTCGTTCTTGGCCAGGATAACCTTCTCGTATATCATTTTGGCGCATTTGTTGACATCAACGTGACCCTAGAATTAAAAAATGATAAATATGATCAACAATACGTTGATCATATTTATCATTATCATCCGTCTTATCCTCATGACGTCTCGTCTCATTATTATCTGTCTCATCCGCCATCAGTAGAGTTCGAACACATAATCTTTGAACATTACCAGACTAACTGGGCTAGATTAGAATGAATATGTTCAATATATGCGCAGTTGTGTCTAAGATGACAGTTTCTTTCGTGAAATTAAGAATTAGTGATCGAACGGGTTCAAAAATGTAACGCTGTCCTGTTCAAGTGCGCCGGAAACAAGCTAGGATGTTACCTTGAAGAATACCAAACAATTGACCACGACGTCGGGCGAACCCAGCTCCAACGCAAACAAGGCATCCAAACCGGAAGCCATCCGTGGTGCCGATTCTCGCCACGGTCCGCTCAGACAGTAGATCACCAAACGATATCCCATCAGAATAAGAATGACGCACCAAAAAAACGGAGCGATCAAGATGGCTACAATCCAGCAGAGCAATGAACTCCAAAAACCCAACTCGACCGCTGGAGCCATTCGACCACTTTTGTAAATAAAGAGACAAAAACAAAGACGAAATACCGATCGTGTGCAAAATGATCAACTAACACAAGATGCGGTCGTTAATGCCAACAGACGATTACAAATGCACTCTCAGCCAATTAACTATCCGCACAATGTACTAAGAACAACAATGTAATTTTAACCAAATAGCTTAAATTTAAATGCACATATTTAGATGTGCTTTCTTTTTTGTATTTGTATTTTTATTTGCGCACCAGTGCATTTCCTTTTAACCAACTCATTGGAAATGTTTTTATTTTACGACTGAATGTTTTACTTGCAAATATCATAGATTTGGGTCAGATTGCTATTATTTTTGTTTACAAATACAAAATGAAAGAAATTGGGATCACCCTGCACTTCTCAAAAACATCAAGAAGTTAATAAGATGCAATCCACCAGCAAACACAAAATCATTTTTCTAATTTATGACAAAATTCAAGGATTACTGTTCTGAAAGCGATTTTGTAAGTCATTGAGCGATGTTGCCGTTCTTTCCAACACGCAATGTAATATTGCAATTTTCTTATATTGTTTTAGCCTGAGGCTCTTTATGTACGAGCACAAGTAATTAATTAGTGTTTCGTTGAATTTTCGTATTTCTTGAGATTGTTCCAAGAAAACCGCAATGAGACGACAGAAGCGTATACAGAGTGTAGAAGATACATTCAAATGGCTTCCCCAGAGCTATTTGATTATTTATAGGCCCAGTCGCCTTGCATAGAAAGTATACTAGTTCAACATGTAATCTGCCAGTGATAAACAAAATAAATGCCACCTGGAAAATTGAATGGATGAAAATGAAAAGTTTCAATATCCAATGTAGTCGATGATCAATCACTTGGTTAATTTTATGAATCGTGAAACATTTTAATCATTCTATGTTGCGTTACGTTTCAGGGACGAAGTTTTTGTGCAGTCAACTGATTGCGCCAATCCGAAGCGAGTCTGGAGAGGTGTGCATGTACATTCTCAATTTCGAAGATCTGACCGAAGCCCCGTACAAAGGGGAGGAGCGAACCGAGGACACTGTTGTGCTCAGAAATCACAAACTCAGTAAGTAGCGATTCCGTTTTAATTCCGTTTCTTTATTCGTTTAATAACAACCCTCAATCGAAATTGTTCACAACTACTCTGTAAAAATCGAATCACTTCTACGCAATGCAATCAATCTCTTGTATTATCCAAGCAATTTAATATTGCTAATTAGATGAAACAAAATATGAAATTGTAAGTAAACTCACTCTTAATTTTAAAAATATTAATTTCAAAAGAAATGTTGAAGAACACGCTACTTTTAATTTCTGGTCAATAACCTTAATCTCAAGAGTTCAGTTTTAAACATGTGCGAGTAGATTCGCAAAAGCACAATTCGATTATTCGAATCATGCTTTTACTCTGTACATGAATAATTTATTAAAAGTAAAATTGTCATGTGATCTCAAGAATGTGATTTTATGGATCAGGATTAGAAATTGTCTCTTCTCTCTCTCTGGTCATCGTTTTTTATTATAAAGCCACAATCTAGCAAACGTGAAACTGTGTTCTACTGTACAAATATTGCAGGATTGTCATGTTGACAAAATTGAAAACTGATGTAAAAACTGGCCCCGAGCTCAAGTGTCTTTATGCTTTGTACCCGGCCAGGTCTTTTGGGCTGGATGAAGCTCAAGAGATCTGCGTTTTTCAGGACCTCAAGGAGTAATCTAAGTGACGATAGGGAACGAGATGTACAAACAACGCCACCACTTCTAGAAGGTTAATGAAGCTATAAACTGTTATGCCACTGCCACAGTTGCCACTAACTACACACTAGGTCTTTATTTATCACTTCACAATACTATTCCTGCTGCAAACATTAATCCGTTATTCTAGTTCTGTCTAATATATTCCTCGATTCTAATATTTCATTAAAATATTCTCAATATTTACTTCGTATTTTACTAAAACACTGTCCCTCTCACTAATTTATCTTACGCTAAAATATAATTGGCAAGTTTGCGTTGTCTCTCTCTCTCTCTCTCTCTTTTAAGACGTGTGGTCACGTCACGTCGCCTTACGCAATCTAAATTACTATCGAACATGAATTTTATTTATAGGTATTCATATTCTAATTTAAATATTTTTTATTAAAATGTTCAATCAAATTTATCTGCTGCCATCGATTTACAAACAATTTATTTTGCAGTTGTTGTTGGAATTTATCAAAGAACTTCATTTAAATCTTATGAAGCCATCAAATTAATGTTTGCACTTCGATGGTCCCTACACGATAGTGGCTTTGCAAAAGTGAAATGCTTGCTTCGACATTTGTATATGCATTATATTTACATTAAATCAACACTCACTCATTTTACTATTATTCAATTGCACCTCGTCTCTAGAAATTTATTTCCCCGTCAACGCATCGCTACGCGACCGTTTGTTATTATGTATTTTATGAATATATTTTAAATCAGAGCTTTGCGGAATTATTAATCGCGATGAGTGAAGCATGACCACTCAGGTCGGTTCACAAAATATCTCAACCACATCGACACTAGGAATGTGAAAGACACTCATTCATTGAACCCAATTTATAAAAATAATTCCACCACAACCAAAAAAATCAATAATTTAGGAATGTTGTCTTCCCAAGTGGTACACTCCCATTATCCTTATCGTTTAGAATTTGACGATTATATTTGAAAGTCTGAAAACGCTTGGTTAAATTTATCTATTGAGTATTACATAGATGGATGATAGTTCAGTACGGTGACAATGAGACGTAAATGGTGGCTGTGATTCGGCCACCGTGGTGTTCTTTTCATGGCGGATATCATTTCCTTATAACCGTGTGATTAAGCGTCTCAGATAATAGAATGGCTGCTTCATTCTATTGACTGCCCGGAGGTGATCTATTTTTGGAAGCACATCTGATTGATATGGAGAGGCGGGGATCCCGCTTAGAATACGATTTAGTATGTGAGGCCTAGTTATGGATTCCGGTCATGACGCGTCTTTCGACTCACTCCGAGGACACAAGTACCGCGCAGCCAGACAATGATCGGGAGGAATATGGCAACGGCTCACACATCAGCAAGACCTAGGTTGACTTATGGCGGAAATAATTCGACTCGGGATGGCTTACATGAATTACAAAATACAATCTACAAATTAAATATAATTACAAATATAATTACAAAATATAATTCTTTCATTTCGTGTCATCTTGTGGAGTTTCGGATTATCTGGCCAGCCATTAAAAATACACGGTATAATAGATTTTGGTTGCCGCGAAGGCATAATTATTTAAAGCCCTTTTTGGCATGTCACCAGCTTTTCAGCATTAAAGTTTCATGTACTCGTCAGACTTGAACCAAGAATTCTTTGATCCAGGCGATCTGGAAAACTTCGGTTTGTCATTATCACATGACGACAATAATTTTTATTTAAATTTTTCAATATTAGCAACAAATTGGATTGGCAAATTTAGCAATTTGCATTTAGCATAATCTTTCGACGTTAGATATTGGCAATCTCCTCTTCGTGTGACAGACGTTTGAAACTCGGATCACAAATGAGATGGCTGACATCATAACGGGTTTATTGTTAGCCTCCTTTTCAATTTAATCTGCGCTAGTCATAAAAAAATGCTAACCTACCAAAATTGCTTGGAAACGGGGCAGATAAAATTTAATTTAATGTTCCGCGACATGATCTACACCCTCCTCTACCACGAAATATGTTGCCACGAATCCATGTGTATATTCAGTATAAGAATCGGCATTGGACATACCACATGGCCACAGTACGTCACGCCAAAAATGTTCGCGTGGTTTCATTGGGCCTCGTAAAATTACAAAAAGGATTGTTGGTAATTACTCCGGGTATGATTTAGCTTTGTGCGTGCACTGATATCTCTGGAGAATTCGATGGGCAGGAGACCTGCACTGTAATGCGCCGTGCCGGGTGTCATGAAGTCACTCGGACATGACAGGCCACAGTGTGCTGCTGCTGGAGAGGCAATGACACGCAGAAACAGGCTCACTGCATTGCAACAGTAATGTCTGACCTCACCAGACCCGCCACAAAAGCGGAAGGTGATTTTTGTTATTTTCCATGATATTTTTCACCAAATTTCAGGCAAACATGCTAATTAATAGGAATATTCATAAATAATGTGTTTTTGACACGACCACAAGTTTTAGACGTGCTCCCGAACATTTCCGTCCCCGAGCATTTCCGCTTCCACGGATTTCCGTCCCAGAGCATTTCCGTCCCCGAGCATTTCCGCTCCAAGTTTTTGAACATACCGCTCTTGAAAGATGTTAACATGAAAATTGACAGTCCGGCAAATCGGTGGACGCTCATGTCGTCAAACCTACCGAGTGTGTCCGGAGAATACCAGATCTAATTCTTACCATGTGCACATGTGAGGTCTCAGGACGATATGTTGTAGTTCGTGCGCACGAAACCACATAAGTTTATGCAGAGACCAGCAGCTACGTGTGGAATGAGGCCATGGGAATTAAAAGTAATTTCGAGCGGGCGAGTTTTCTGTCTTCCTCTCCATATTCCGGGAAAAAAGAATCCCACGACAATTTGGGGAATATTAAATACATTTTTATGTACACATGGCGTGACATTCAACTGGGGGGGGGGACGCGTTCCCTGCCTACTACTCTGTATTCAATATATTATATTTTAACTGGTGAGGCGTTAACAGTAGGCAAACAATGAAGTATGTCACGAAGCCGTATACATCTCAGTGGATTTCGTGCAAATGTAAATTATACATAATATATGTCGGCATGGTAATTTTTCTTCTTCATGTGGACACATGTTAAATGATAACACGGTTTAGCGATGTAAAATTTAAGCTGCAGTTATGAATATAAAAAATTATACGAAATAGCGTAATGAATACGCCGCCCAGGAATCATCCATCAATTTTAAAAACTTATTTTAATTCCCAATAATTTAAATACGGCAAGCGACTCGATTGAAATTCTCGATTTAGTTAGTCGAATTAGGAATTCGTCATTGCTGGTTGTACATGTCGGAGGAGCGCGAATAATGCGAGTAATTCCTATTTAATTGAAGCGCTCGTTTCATTAATTGAAAATACTACGAGTAATTCACGGAATGATCGGAAATCGTTTTATCGAAAAATGGACAGCAACAAGTGATTGTCGGTTGCCGTATAATCTCCAGCGCGTCATGAACCTGAACGTCGAGTGAAACTGTGATACATCCCTCTCTTAGATTATGGGATCTGTAGGCGATATTTTATAGGCCATAATGGTGAGATATTAATATCCACCAAACAAGTGTCATTAAGAGTGCAAGCAGGAATCTGACTGTAACGACCAGGCCATCCATTTAGAGAATGCCCCGCCAGGGTCAAACGTTGTCATAAATATAGCCGTTATATTTGCGGCCAAACCTCAAGATTATATGTGAGTAATAAAATGTAACCCTGTACCATGCAAATGACTGTCTGGCGTTAGTACAGGGCGTTAGTGAGTCGCTAAGAGCCGATAGTTATACGCAGGTTTGACATCATGAGTCAAATTTCTTAATTTTATCAGTTCAATCAGATCACATAAATAGAGATACTCTCTGTTTTTTAACAAGCGCCATCCGTCGATCATTGCTGAAATTGGTCTGACATTTCCAAAACGATTGAAATCACCAGTCAATGTGCAGCGAAAACATTGATGCCAACTCATCCCTTAGTTTCTTTCTGTTTTGTGAAACAGTACTCTGTGGTATTAATTGAATAATAATTAGAAATTCGGAATCTAGTGTGAAAAATGTCGCTGGCATCAATAATATCACGTGATTGGCGCTCGAATGTTCAGCGCCATTTTGGTGAAGAGGAGACGTCACATTGGAATTTTCATTTTTAATGACAATGCTTAAATCTTCAACGACTGATATCTCGAGAAATACGCAACATGAAGATTTGGAATAACTTGCACTCCACAATTAATTTGGGGAACTATCTACAGCTCAGGTTTTATTCAATTTAGTTAAAATTGAAAAAATAAAGACCGAGGCGGATAGATTAAAGATTTTTTTAAAAAGATGACAAACTTTCAGGATTACAATATAATAACAATTTGAATTTGTCTTTCAAGATAAAATTCATATTGTAGATAGACCTGTACTACATTTTAGCAATAGAAGTAGCATCAAAGATAAATATATTATTTTCACGTACTGTACATAAAACACAAACCCAATGTTATACTTCCTATACATGAACAAGCTTTTAGCTGTAAGCCGAACACTGTATTTACAATAATTGGTTGACGCACGATACTTTTCTGTTTCATTTTGCTTGGGCTTATGCGGCACATATCCCCTCACATGCCTAATACATATCTCTCTGTCCCACCGACAACAGAGAGCCATCACTAAATTGGGTCTGTGTTGTCACATGGACGCCGACATTGAACCCCCCAAAAACCACACACGGCACGTTTTCCTAATAATCAAAAGCTAATCTCCGCTTCATAGCTGAACGGGCATGCCGCAATTATTATTATTATTACTATTATTATTATTCAATGCTTGTGTCGCAATTTTCAAAAAATATGTCTGCGTTTCTATAGCCACGAACACAGGCGAACTGATTGTAAAAAGAAGAGTAAAACTGCTATTGTTCCATTTTGGTCGAACGCATGGGTAGTAGACATCAAACAAAATACGAGTAATTCGGTTTCAGCTTTAGTTGTAATTAGAGCTGAAATTATTATTATTTTCTTATAAAGATTGTCGGCAAAATTAAAAGTAATGACCATCCGACAATTTATAAGATATTTGACCGAATAAGAATATTTAAAAAAATTTAAACGAGCACATTATAGAATATAAAAAAGAAAGAAATTACTTTACGATTGCAGTTTTCTCATTAACATAGACGATTGGTATTTTAAGTCAATCGGTATATATGGTAACTTTTTCTAAACATTAAAATTAAATTTAGTATATTTCTATCTTCAGCATTTGCCAGCAATATTTTACAACGGGTTTCCGTGTTCGTGGCGTGACACACAGCTTATTCGCAACTAATGAGTTTATCGTTTGAACGTATTTGTCTATTTTCAGATCGTGGTCGCTCGTTAAAAATCCGTATGCCCATCAGTCGGAAGGAGCGAGACAAGCCGTCCCCGATGACCAAGCAGACGTGGTCTATAGTGGACGGTGGGGGTGGTCCGGGTGGGGGTGCAGAACTTGTTGCTCTTCAAAAAGTTCCGCCTCCCAATCTGGATACGGTATCCGTGGATACCAAAGATGACGGTAAGCCATCATGACCAACGTCATGTAGCTCTTCCAAACAAAATCAAGGTCGGCAAAGACGATTACTAACAGAACAAAAAGGCTACAATGATTTTGCAAAATTGGAGATATATTAAATTGAAACCCCCAATTACGATTTTAATACCTGTATTCATGCATGCCGTGATTTTAAAATTGGAAATATTATTCAGTATAAAGAATGGAAGACAACGATATAGATGAATTTGAGGTTTGGAGGACGTCTTAAAAGAGGAGGCCTTCCTTCTTATTGTAGTATTGGTTAAAATACGAATTGTAACGAGAAAACGTATTATTGTATTTAGTGGTTTGTTTCACTCCGTTTACAACATGTTGTTATTTTTGCAGGTCACGCATTCCTCCTCGAAAAATATGATGTAGCTGTGATATCGTCCGAAGTGGGCAGTGCTGTCCGAAAGCCGACTGGCAAAGATATGCCGGCGAGGTCGGCGACGTTAGCGAACAGTAAGTTATTTTTCAGTCAACTCACTCGAGATTAGTCAACAATGCCATGTGTAGTTTCAATCTAGAGACACACACACACCTAAAATGTATTTCGTTTAATTCTGCAGGTCAACTCTAGCTAGCGGTGTACTTATGTCTCGTATTGTGACTGTGTATTTTTTTTCGTGAAATCTACGATTCCGTAATTCGTCTAGCCTTCAGTCACTGTCTGCCTGTTGCTCCAAAAATGCATCTAAATTTGCAAATAAATACTCTCAAATGACTTCAAATACTTCAATTTTTTTTGATAATATGATGCAAAATATGTTATTCAGTTCAAATTATTGTAAATACAGCAGCATTTGCTGTATTTTGGGGATTTGCAAATCTCCAAAATATAATATATCGCAATAAACGTGCCTACAAATATAAACCAAACAAGAACTTCTCCTGTAATACAGGAAGCCCGCAGTGATTGCCTGTCTCAGGGTTGTAAGGGGCAGCATCGAATTATGGAAGCGTTATCTTTGCTTTGACTAAACCCTGCTTTCGCTTGACGCCCAATAGTGCTGCATGCAACACTTCAAGCTCAAAGACATTAATTAACATATAAACTAGTTCTATTTCTAGCCCTTAAAAATAAAGTGCGTACTACGATGTATTACATATTTAAATACTAATATTATTGTCAAAGAATTCCTATTAATTTTAGAGGGTCAACGAATGACTACTCTAAAAATATATCATTTAATAACATGCATTTATGCGAGAAAGATTTATTGGACGTCTGGGTGATAATAATTAGAGTTGGTGGATTCGGGACAGCACCGAATGAAAAGACGAACCGAGTTTTCATTCGGTGCTGTATCGAATCCACCAACTCTGATGCATTATGTCTTCATTACATGTTGATGTACGAAACTCTAGAGCAGGCAAACTAATTTTTTAAGAACATGGTTAATACTTCAGACAACACTCGCTTACGCAGCTGAACCCTAAACCCCCAACCCCTTAGTGCTGTGTTGTGACGTGTGTGTGTTTGATGTTTCATATGCAGTATACCAACGGCCTGTTACTCATGCTATCGGATACAATCGACATAGGGCATTCACCATTGCCCAAATAGAAGGTAATTTGACCGAAATGGCCTGTCGTGCAAAAAATATTGGCCAACACCAATTCCCGTTTCACACCTGCAAATAATAATAAAAAAATTATATATATTCTACACACTTTCACCACTAGTTCAATTTTGTTGAATCGTGTCTTATGAATTTATTTTTTATTTGGTTATGTAGCTGCATTTTAGCGCTTATTCGCACCATAGTATTCTTGCTTTGAATTTGTTACGACCGTTCCAGTAGGTCACACATATGTTTCTTATACTATTTGAACTACGCACATTTTCTATTTTCAATTACATTTTGGGGTTGCATGACATCGTCCTATATCTCAATAACGATCTTAATCAACCGAATTCTCAACTTATAGAGTGCAAGCTTATATTTTAATCCGCGTTTTCATTTGAACATTAAAATTCATAATAAAAACAAGGGTTCATTTTAGAAAATTAAATGAAGTAGCCGAAAGAAGAACGAGCGACGGAATGATGGAAGAATGGCTTACGAAAGTCAGACTTTATTGAATATTAATTTCGAATTTTGCTGCCGACAAATATCCTACGATGAATGTGCATAATTCAAAGAGTACACCAAGTAGTCGCTTCGACTGACGAAATATGCTAAGTTGCACCAATCAATATATCTTTGCAGTGTTTACAAGCGTACACTCTCCTCCAAATGCCCAAGAAACAGCCCATGCACGTAAGTTTCCATATAGACTAAGACAAATGCTAAGACTCAACAACGCAAGCAGTCACATACATACAATTTTGCAGATCAATATCACGGAAACCAATTAATATCAATTTGCACTCACGAAATTGTAATATTAGGTTTTGGCCATGACCTCGTATTTATGAAGAAACAAGAGGGGTTCCCAGCTTTACTTTGTAATTAAGTACACCGGTAAAGCGACGGCTTTAACAAAAATACGTGTTTACTTTGTATATACTATACAAAGAAACAAACGTTGTCTCCAAGAGAAAACTGGTGGCTCCTCAGTGTGAACTTCATTGGATACCAAACTGGCTAACTCTGCGCAAATAATAGTCGG
>JAQGBY010000143.1:0-61526 GCA_034698785.1 Mycogona germanica | reverse complement strand
GCGGCAGTGTTGTTGCGAGCGCCCACGTTGACCATGCTCAACGCCACGGTAATGCTCAGTGGCGAAAAGAATGAGTTGCTATTGTCCTGCTTAGATATCATCGCCTGGAAGAAAATTATGTCATTGTGAAATCACCTATCTAATGTGGCAGTGTATCAAATAAAGCACACACATTTTTATAGCACTGAGAAAACTTCTTAATTTCTTTTGTGTAATCTAGTTTCCACAGGGTGGTAGAAAAAATATTTCGCTAGAAATCCTATATTATAAAAGTTTCTGCACTAAGCGGTACTGGAACCATAATCATGATAATGAAACTATTGACATATTAACAATTTTTAACACAATTTTTTACAGTAAATTAACATATTTTGTACGAACCACATACAGATCAAGGGCAAATGATAAATTTCCATCCGACAATTTCTTCATGCTTTCCGATAAAAGAACCGGTGTTGTTGATTTGCTATGACCAAGACCCATTTTGTGAACAGCTGTATAAAAAAACATCTCATGTGAATAAATCATTCTCCATTCCAGTGCAAATTTAATATTGAAACGTTGACCACTACACTACAGGATTTTTTGTACCCCTCATGGTGCTTAGGCATTATGGCGAGGGGCACATTTTCACCAGTACCCCGGGATCGACTAATTGAGAGCTCGCGCCGGGAATCGAACCCGGGACCGCCGACTGTCATTTTAAGGCTCTGTCAGTCCACTCCACTGTTTACAAACTCTAAGGAGATAAAATATGACGCACAGATTGGCGCTTAAAATAAAAATATCCTAGTTCTAGCATGGCGAAAATAAAATGAAAAATTCGTTAGTACTTACGGTGTTTTGTTCTCGAATATCCTTATCCCTCAATGAGAGCCAACCTGTGTGATCCAAGAGAACAGTTTGCCAAGCATGGGCTGGTGTCCAATATATACACTACCACACTCACCACAAACTCGATGAGTTTTCAAACATCAATTGGCCAACGTAGATACGTTGTCGTAATTCGTGGAACGTAGTCTGAATCAGACACGCCCTTTTCACACCCTAGCGCTATTTGCAATTGCGAAAATATTGGACCAAATAATATCCTAGTTACAAGTGGTTCAAGTGGTTCAAGTGGCTTGATATATTGCAATTGTGTTGGAAATTGGGGTAAATTGCCCGTTGAGATAGTCTTTCACGAGCGATATAAATCACGTGCTCAAATCTTATGAAAAGTAGAACGAACAATTGAGATGATTGATAAAAATTGATAAAATTGATAAAAATTCAAGCACAATTGAGATGGAGGAATTGTCATTCGAGAGTGCCTAGTCATTTGTTGTCGATGCACGGACGAATGGCACGTGCCGATTCTGTTCAATATCTAAACGCAACCTTGCTAAGCATGCTTGGAATAAGTATACTCGGCTAGTGTAACAAGGGTATTATTGAAAGGCAATCACACAAGACGTTGCAGCTCTGCTGGGAAACCAATCTTAAGGGTGATGCAAAGAAATGCGCCCTCACAAAAACAATCAGTGTAGTTTGTTTGCATATCTGTCCTTAGGATTTAGAGATTCCTGTATTCTCGAAAGTAAAATACTCCTCTTTGATATTACCTGTTTTATCTAGATGGCGTACCTTTTTCAGTTAGTGGCCGTGTTGTCGTCAGCGCCCACATTGATCACCGAATTAGTGGCGAAAAGAATGAGTTACTGCCGTTGTCTTACATATTTGTTATCTCCTAAAACAATATTTGTTTTATAATCACTGTAGTGGCTACACTACAGCCGTTTCTGTACCACCCCTCTTGGTGCTTAGGCACTATGGCGAGGATCCCCGGAACCCCGGGATCGACTAATGCAAAAATAAAGTGTATTAGAAAATAAGTTAAGGAAATTTACGTTTACTTTTTTTAATTTACTTGTAGGCTTTGAAAATCGCTAAATACGAAAAATAAATTAACGGTAAAGTTCCCGAAGCTACAAAATTGAATTAACGGGAGTTTCCAAAGCTGTAAAAATGAATTAACTGGATAGTTCCCAAAGCTAACAAAATATTTAATATTTAATAGTGTCTGTAAATGGTGCTAGTGGGCTAAAAATAAATTTAATGTTTATAAATTTTCAATTAAATTTGGAAAGCGTTAATCGAATGGAATTATATTTTTGCCACATTAGGTGGCTGTGCTGACGGGAATCCTCCACAATAAAAAAAAGACAAATTATGTTCTTCCTAATTGCAACTATTGCAAGTCGAGCAGGACCTCTACACTGTGAATGTTGGCAGATTCAACTTGTACATGAAATTCACCGATTTATTTTTCATTTTCTCTATATATTGTAGCAAGAAGGTCTTATAAAGAGTATGCATCAATCGTACAGAAAATTTAAATCACATGACTCACGGCAACAATTCTCAGCGATTAAATAATTCTTTAATGAAAAAGGAACACAGAGATGCACATATTGTCCTGTACATAATATAACTAGTCTCTCAAAACACGGCATGCGCATTCCGGTTGTTTGCAAAATGTTACAAAATAACGATTTTCCTGGAAAACCCCATGTTGTTAACAAATTCACTGTTATAACTGTTTTTTCAACTACTATATTTAATTGCTATGAGAAGATTATGCAAATTTACACCGTATTATCAGTTCAAGCAAACGTAAAGTATGTATAATCATCACGCACATGCGTGCATAAAAAGAGTAAAATCAAATGATAAATAGTAACACTTAAAGAGTCTGTCACAGATAAAAGACGCATGTCCTTGTGTGAGAAAGGTCAGTGATTATCAGGCATAGAAGAAATAGAACATTGTCGTATAAAAACAAATATTGTAATAAAGGTGTCTTCAAGAACAGAAACCACAAATTCAGGTATAAATAGCTTCATTTAATGTGGTAAACTTAAAACCCGTGGCAATAAACTATATAAAGCAAATCAACAATTCAATTCAATAAAACAAAATTATTGAGAATCATTTTGGAACAATGGTAAATCCGCATGTCGAATTCAAAGTTCATCTTTTTTAGGGGCTGCAACAGAGGTTGCAGGAGGGTCGCTCAAGCGTCCCAAAAACAGGACCATCTTGGTCAGGCGATCGTAAATGGCAAATAAAAATGGATGATCAGCCGTGAATTCCGGTTCAATCATAAGACATCGCATCATCAATCTCACTGCAGTTGCTGCAGCCGCTTCCGTTCCCTCTTCGTTTACATCCACGAAAGCCTTGTGGATGACGTCAGAAACATAAAGACCACCATCAGACGATATTCCAGTAAGATCTGCTCTCGATGCATCGAAAGCGTCCTTGATACCAAGCGTTTCCAAAATCGATTTAACTGATGATCCAATTTCCAGTTTGAATTTGGGCAGCGTCAGCTTAACTTTGGTCTCGCTCATGGAATCCACCAAGAACCGAAAGGTCTCCGCTGTGAGACTCGACTCCAGTGCCGCCAATCCATTCATGCTGTTGGGAAGAATCAGCAGCATGGAGAGGCGATCACCCGAGTAGGGAAGTTCCAAGATCTTGCACTCATACTTTTCGACCTCAGCAAAGGGAAAACGTGCCTTCTTGTACATCATTCTAACTGAAGTCTGCTCATCAGCTTTTCTAAAGAACTGGCCGTCGTAACTGCTGTCTGTGTCGAATTGACTTTTCCAAGTGCCCTTGAAGTAGATGGCGTTAACCAAGACCAATCTTGTTAGTGGTCCGAGCGATCCCTCTTCCAATAAATCCTTGATTTTGTCCTTGGTGATCTCTTCAACCCAACTATTTATTTCTTTGCGAGTTTTCTCGGCGTCTCTCGAGAAGCTGGCAACGACAGCTTTTGCAGAGTACTTCTGGGTCAATGTAGCCAGATAGTCAGAGATCAATTTATAGTTCTCTTCAACGAAAATCCTGTTGGCCATGTGCAGAGCATAAGGCAAGGCAGATGTGTCAGACGCAGGAGTAAGCGTCTTCAGAATCTCCTCAAAGGTCGAATGCACGTCTTCGTCCTTCTCCGAGATGTCAAGCCTGAGTGTGTTCTTAAACTCGGTGGCTGTGTTGCTACGTGCTCCGGCACTAACCATTGCCAAAGCCACTGTAATGCTCAGTGGTGAGAAGAAGGCGTTTGTGTCATTTCCTTGTTCCGTTGTAATGGCCTGCATATGTGAAAGTTGTACATCGGGTTGTTCCAAAAAGGATAAATGAAATGTTAAGATAAAACTGAACTGCCCTGAATTCGAATTCTACAGATTATATACAACGATTTTTAATTTCGATTTACTATAATACTTTTTTTAAAAATCAACTGTAGTCAATGGGCTACTACGATTAGGAATAGGAAATGTGAAAAAACTTATAAATCAAACAGGCCATTAAGATAATTTAAACACCGATCAACTAAATATGAAACACTCACCTTGTACAGACCAAGAGCAAAATCCAAATTTCCATTAGACAGCTTGTTCACATGCTCTGGATTCAGGAACTTCACAGTCTGTTCTGCAGCCATGATTCTGAAGTTGACTTGAGCTATGAATTATTTAAAAAAATATTCAATATTAGCAACAGCAAAAATCACAAGCGATTGCATTAATATATCTGAATGCTAAACCGAAACAAATTTGATTTAACCTAAGAAATAATAATTTTTAAAATCCCAATGGGAAGAGTAGAAAGGTTGTGGGGAACCAACAGACAGTACTCTGTAGCGCTTTGACATTTTCGAAAACACCTTGCGTGTAATCATCTTCTAGTAATTGTAACTAAGCGCCGAAAAAATGTACATCTATGCGAATTGAGAGATACAGTTTATTTTGAAAGTCTTTCTCAGATTGCAAAATTAATATTTATTTTTAGTCAAACGATGAAAGCAATTTTAAGTAGTTGTTAGAGTGTACAACAGGATAAATGGTTTTGCTTACAAATACAATTTTAAAAAGGTGGCTTACCTGCTAAAATAATGATTAAATTGTGTATAGTCCAAAGCAAACTTCTACAGTCACATGAAATTTTTAAAAAGACCGGGAGTACTATTATCAAATTATTTTAATTCAGTGCCAATTCAGCGAACATATGGCAGAATATTCGTTCGAGTTGCTTAGTGCTGCCTTTTGTATTGTTCACGAACATCTAGATCACGAGATAATTATATACCTTTACATGTATACGACAGAAAGGCACACGCAACTACAATGCGTCACAGCAATGACTACTATTCACTGCAAATTTTATCGTGGCACCGATCAAATCATTTATTACAAGTTCGCGAATGTAGGTGTGACAGCAAAACGATAGCAAACAATTTGAACACAAAACATCTGGCTGCACAAAACATCCAACTCATGAGTCATGAGCCAAGTAAACAGGGTGTGGCAAAAATGACAGTTCCTTAATAGTCATTAATTCACGAGTTTATGTATCGGATAACATTTAATTCGTGAATTGCAATATGTATCGGAACTAATTGCAGCTTTTAAAACTACCCCATTGGCTATTGCATGAACCGTAAACAGGATAACAATTTGTACAATTTTAATGTTGAATATTTTTATTTTGTATTTTTTAAATTCACTGAAGTGAATATCACAAGAGGAGTTTCTGTACCCCTCTCAGTGCTTAGGCACTATGTGAGAGGCACATTTTCACCAGTACCCCGGGATCGAATAATCGAGAGCCCGCGCCGGGAATCGAACCCGGGACCGCGCTTAACCAACTGCGCTACGACGAGTCGTATAATATTGTGCGTACTATATTAATACTTCTGAAATGCATGTCCACACGAACAGTTAAGTTTTACAATTATTTTTGACGAGAAATATCGAAAGTGCAGAGAAGTCTAATTTGATCAACTGACTCAGACACAACACGTTATGACGTAACTACTGCTCATGTTTATGACGTTACGTACACAGAAAACGGATCTCAATCTAAATACCAATAATTTGTTGTACTATCCGAATGCTATTTCCAAGGGAGATATGCAGTAGTCACTATTTGCAGATATCACTTCGATAGCCGAAGTGACATCTGCAAGTGACTACTGCATATGACGTCTGTGATCATATCACGTAATTTCCGTTGCACAAATCACATGAAATCACTTTCCGTTGCACTGTGTTTTGTTATATAACATAGGATGTGTGTTACGTGCAGTCAAGTCGTTTCACCAGCATATACAACACCAGTATGGTAAACAACTGAGACAAATATTGATTTTCGAGCTAGAATGTTGTTATGCTCACTACAGCGCACAGTGGCACAATGATCAATTTGTTTCGATCTGATCTGTAAACCTATCGAAAATCGACATAGAAAGTGGGACTGTGTAAGCGCACACAAAAGTGATCGTGGTCTTACCTGAGCGATAGTATCATCCGCTATTTCGTATCACTGACGTTTGCACTTTCATGAGCGTATGAACTTATAACCCTTGCTTTATAAGGACGATGTCTTAAGGACAATGAAAGCTTTATAGATATTTACACGTGTACACTACTACGCCCACTTTCCCACATGACAGATATGTCACTTTCATTGCACGCTTTGACTGCTTGCCCCCTACACTGTTTACTACGCTGTGCATGGCGCCAATGAAGAAAAACAGTTTACGAACCTAAGATGTTCAGGATGCAAATAAAATACTTTTACTTGAATACTTTCAGTTAGTGTGCAACTGTTCTCCTTCAACTTTGCAGAAATTATCTGACTACAATTTTTTTTAAATAAAATAAGTGCATAAAGTATGATCCTAATCATCGCCATTGATCCTGCATGATGACATTTTTGGGGATCTCTGATTCAGTCCTAAAGATGGCCTACGCCATTAGCAAGAGTGCCCGATTACAATAAACTAAAATACCTTACACGCAAAACAACTGCTTTTAACCCTTTATAGAACGAAATTTGATTTTAAATTATTATTGTTGAAAATTAAAAATATTTTGGTTTCGATTTATTAATTTTAGAATTGGAATTGGGTGGATTTATATGCATTAACGCCAGTATTTATTTATTTTTGAATTTTAATGTTTTCACAAAGATTAGCATTTCTAGAGAACATTTAGCACTTGGCGACATTGCACACAGAATTAACCGGATGAAAGCACATTGATTGGTTTTACATTTTGTAAACGTTTGTTTTTTATTTTTCTTGTTATTTGCGTTTAAAAATTATAATACAGAAAGGACTATCGTGTTGGAAAACTGGAATACTGACGGTGTTATGGTAAGCTGTTGAAAGTGTTTGTTCATTAGAGCTATAGTAGTAGAAGTTCAATGCGTTTTCGCTTATGAAGGGCTCAGGTCAAGGGCATGCAGGGTAACAAGGCCCTTGTTATTTTTGGAGAAGGAGGAATGAAACCTCATGAAATGAACCTCAATGAAACAGTTTTGGTGTGATTCATTAGTCTCAATTTGTTGTTACAGGCTCGTTATTTTGGAGAAAAGGATATAAATGGTAAGCAGCACACTCAGAATATCACTCGGTATTCACACAGCACAGTATAAATGTTTTGCAATGTACATTACAGCTTGTGAAATTAACAATGCATTGACGAACAATGCATTTGTGAAGAGATTGTTGTGAGACGCTAAATTCTTGCCAAAAAAGAAAAATTGTTATTGTCTAGAATTCATAATGCAGCGCTCTCTGGGCTCGGGGAATTAGAAAATAACATGTCGATGCACATCTGTACTAATTTTCGAAAGATTCTGTCATCATTTCGCAGAGATTTGATAATATATATTTTGGCTTTGTTTTTGTGGACCACCCTCTATTTACATTGTTGCAAAATATGATTCGTAAAATGCTTTTGCGATAGTAAGATATAACTGATTTTTTGTCATAGTTGCTGTCAGCTCAAAATCATGATTTATTTTTTCAGAATTCAAAGAATGCTACTACCTTCATGTTCAGAAGGAAATCAAAACTTTGGATGAACTGACTGTGATAATGCGCTCTCTAGGTGTGAATCCTACTATAAACGAGCTAAAGAAATATTTCAAAGATAAAGGTATGCAGAATAGCCAAACGACTTTTTTATGTGCCATGTTAAAAATGTGCGCCAAATCGTTGTCAAGGTTATTTAGGTCGTGCTTATCTTGTCGATGAAAAGCAAAGTACTTGAGCTGGACACAACCCCAAAATATGTTTCTCTTATTTTGATTATTATTGATATTATATGTAGCAAACTGTTGGAAAAAACATGCTGATATATCCTTAGTTGTCAACTGAAAAAATATTATAATTTGAAAAATATCGAATGTAAAAAATAATAGGACCACACAAATTTCGTAAGCCTGAAGCTGTACTTCACTTGTGTTTATGTTTGCAGGTGGCAAAATTGAATTTGCCGATTTTCTTGACATCATGCACCAGCATGCGGAAGTGGAAAAAATACCCAAGGAAATCCTTGATGCCTTCAAGGCATACGATCCCAGCAGTCGCGGAGTGATATCTTCGAAAGACCTGCGGCACATTCTTTCTGGATGGGGTGAAAAAGTGAGCGTCCGGGAAGGTAAGAACAGCACTTGGCTCTTGTTTTCTTAGGTGTAGTTTATCTGAAATTTGCTTTGGGACAATGTCTAAATTTGACTATTGCTTGTTTGCTAGTTGATCGCCTGTTTCGCGAGGCCAACATTTCGGCAAATGGTACTGTAAAGTATGAAGATTTTGTGAGGCTTGTTACAGCCCCTGTTCCCGATTACTATTGAATGGGCGCGGGCCATGGAGCAGTTAAGAAAATTTTATAATATATTAATTATATAAACGGGTCTACCACAAGCAATTTTATATGTGATTTTGGGGAAACAATATACCTGTAGTGGAACATATATATTTTTATTGATTTATACCTGAAGGTTTACAATTTATCATAAATTTATTACAATTTCTCAAGTTTTTTGTGTTCTCTTTATCGATTTCAATGTTTTCATTGAAAGTTCTGCTTGGCTCCTTTAATGCTCCTTGTCGTTGTCCAATTATTAATTTATTGACTCGTCAGTAAAAAATCAATTAGTTATGAAAAGTTACTTGGTGGATACACTCTTTTGGTGGGGTTTGAAGGCGCTCAGAAGCGGTGTATAAAATTACAAGAATTCTATGAATGATAATTTGATATATTGATAATTTTTGGTTCGAATTTCAGTTTTGCGTTGAAATTCATTTTATTTTAAAAGTTGTGTGATTAGAATATTAATTAATTTTCTTTTTCCTCAAATTTCCATTTTGATGGTGAACGTAAGTTTGTCTGGATTTAGACCACACCTTTTTGACTAGCCATTTGCAAATCCAAGCCACTAGGAGAGATGTAGAAATGAATAAAGCAATGACATCTAATAGCAAATATTGGACTATGTTAAGGAAACGATCAGATGTCTTGAGGTGGGGTGCTCCGCCATGTCTGATGACATACTCAATCCAAAATATGGATCGCTCCAGCGCCGATTGAGGTTGATCTCTTATTATCCGTGAGAGTCTCTGTGCATTCATTTTGAAACTAATGAGATTGATAATGATAATGAAAAGCACAAATTAAGATAGAATTTAAAAAAATTAACAGCAAGAAGTTAAGCACACTGCAAATGTTTTAACGTATATACTAACCTTTGGTTGTTGAGAACTGTTTGTATTGCTTCGTAAAGATTTTGTGCTGTCAGATTTTGCTTGTCAAGACCAACTGCTACGCCTTTAATCTGAAGACGAACGAGTACGTCACCTTGGTCTCCAAAGATTGGTATTCCAACCATTGGAACAGCGTGATACAGCGCTTCTAGGACCCCATGCATGCCGCAGTGTGTTATAAATAGTTTTGTTTTGGGGTGCCCTAAAAAAAGACCAACGATTATTCAAGTAGGCACTTGTAAATGGTGAACTCTTGGCATTCAAAAGATACTTTCGATTTTTGATAGAAATGAATACGAAAAATATTCTTACCCAGAATGTCTTGCTGGGGGAGCCATTCGACTATACGAACGTTGGATGGGAGTGTGGTGTTCGGCGAGTTTTTGGACATTTTCAAAATGAACTTTTGCTTGCACTTGGAGAAAGCATCGTAAATTTCTCGAACGGCAGACAAGGGCATTCCACCTTCGCTAAAGGTTGCTCCCAGGGAGAACACCACCACACCTTCGTTTCCCGAACTCTGCATGAACTGCTCCAAATCCTTTAAAGAAAGTATACAGCAAAAATTTATTTTCAATTTGCACATGCTGTATTTCATTTCTGTCGCCCTTCGTCTTTAGCATTACGACATATTGAAACCTATTACGTCACTCAACACAAGCAATACGAAATTCGCGCATTTCAAGTGTCGACCTTGGTGATTGTGTGTACACTTTACGTGAGTACTACAATAGAACCCCCACGAATACGTACGTGGACGTGAAAAGTATCTACTATAATTCAAAACGTTTAGTTCTCGCTAACTCTAACGGACGTCCTTTTAAATGAATTATACACTGTAAACTAGCTTTACGCGTGTTAATATGAAATTGGTAGTTAAATTTTGCGACTGGTAGCTAATTTTTGTCCTCCAAATGTTTTTTCTCTTGACGAGTTTTATGTTAATCTCACTATTTAAATTTCATGATTATGCAGACCACAAAATGTCTTACCGAATCCAAGGGATTTGGCGGATGGCATTGGATGCAGCCAATGTAGACTGTGTTGGGCGTGATGGGTCGCGCAAAGTCCAATGTAAAGTCAGAGTTGATCAGGAGCAAGGAAATGTTATGCACGAGCTCGGTGGGGTGGGGCGCGTCTGGAAAGTGGCGCGCAATGACTCGACCGGCCGGGTCGATCATGACGAAGGTGGAGAAGAGTCGCGCGCCCAGGTAGCACAGGGCGTTGAGTGCCCTTTGCTGGAAGCTCATGCGATCGCTGTACTCTGTGAGTAGGCCGGGCACCACCGACGGATTGAGTACGGAACTGGTCCAGAAGAGCTCTCCGGCGCTCTGGATGGTGGCCCAGTAGGCGACCACCGGAAGTCCCAGCTGATCGGCCAGTGCCATGCCGCACGCGTTAAAGAGCAGGTCCACGATGACGATGTCGTATCTGCGGCCGCCGCCGCCTCTCAGCTGGAGCCGCGCTTCGGTGTCGGCGTGGAACAGGGTCTCGCAGGCCACCATCACGGGATCCACTATATCCAACGGGACCGCCTAATGTCCAATTCAAGATTTATTATTTCATCAATTGTGGGTCCAACTTGTGCACCACAAATAATTCAATATCCCGGAGATGACATTTAATTAAGAACAGCATTATTGTCAACAACATATTTGACTGTCTCTGACCAATCGTTCAATATTAACATTGTTTTTTCAATAGCTATATTACTGGTTATTTGGAATGACTTTATTTCGCCGCAATCAAAAATGATCATCTTTTGGTCAGGGAAGATTGTTATCAACGCAATGAAGGAGATTGTTATTTGAAAGTTTGAATTCTGTTCTTCTACTATTAAATTGCTTGTCCAACCTGACGTCTTTAAAAGTAGGCACATTTGACTAGTGCCTCGCAATCAATTATTGCGTATAATTTTAATTAGAGTAATATTTACGTGCAATTTATAACCGGCGAGATGCAATCTTCCACTACCGTCACTTGACGCTCGCATAGAAATCTGGGTAAACGCACCTGAAAGGTTCTCGCTCGATTCCAGAGAAGTTCATGCGGCGGTTCCACCTCCCCGTCCTCGTTGACGTAGGCCACCCGTCTGCCGTCAGCCGGCATCTTGAGCTCCAGGGACACCGAGTGGACGAGGCGCGTGGCCATCCGCGAGCGACCCTTGAAGCGCACGAGTGTCACGTTGTGGCCACCACGAGCCAGCGCCTCGCCCAGCGTGATGAAAATGAGTTCGTGGCTGCGCGACACCACCGGGTGGATCATCAGAATGTTGGCGGCCTCCGTCGGTTGCCACCAGGTACCACTGGCCAGTAGACAAAAGGTCAGGGCCAGGAGACACGCTCTCGCCGTGGTCGGCACTCGGCACGTCGGGGCGAATACTGTCGCTGTCATTCCGTCGATCGCTTCTCAACTGATTTGTGTCCTGCTTTCGACCGATTTATCCTGCGTTAGAAATAGAAAGACCATGCAACACCTGTAAATATCCAGTTTGTGGCGGCTCGTCCTAAATTATTAAAAGAGTTTGGAGACTGCGCTCTTTCTTCCTTATTTGCTCGAGCGCAATCGAGAGTTAGTAGGGCTCGCTAGTGTGCGATATTCCGGTATTGTCTAAACTTCCGGCTCCGCCAATGGAAGTAACCTTTAATGGGACAGGCAATGAGCACGCCTCAAATAAGTTATCCCGAGTGGTGTCGGCAAGGGCATCAAGTTTACATAGAGGGACCCCACGCGAACCTGGTTGCTCAACAATTTGAAACTGCAATATAATCATAAGTAACAGTCTTGAGATCGATCTTGAGCAATAAATAAGCTTAAAATGAACTATTTCTCTAGGTGGTACTTTAATTTCGTAATCGTTATTATCACTATTCATCTTTAAAATTATTCGCGAATATAGTTAAATTTCTTCGACCAGATATGCTTTTTGGTAGCGCTCCAAACGAACCGAGCTGAGCTCTTTTATTGTCTTGTTTTTTATTGTTTTAATTTTTAATAACTAATTTCATATTGATATGATATATCAGGTAATTGCATTGCATTCGAAAATATGATAAAATCAAATAAACCGCAAACTGGCTCATAGTGTGTATGTATACGCAGCAGCGCTTACGAGCCATCGCCTCTAATTACCACAATACAAGGGTATTGTTTTGCTGAGCAATAGAAGCCAGTTGAAGTTGGTTTGCTGCGAGATTTTGAAATACTTGCTAAGTCATTTATTGCCAATGCCATTTTCGGATAAGTGTCATCAAGCGTATTCTTATTTTCTAGTTTACTTGAACGCATATTGTTTGCAAGGAGGATGGATAGGGACCCCCCGATCGATTGCGACTACTTTTTTCGGTCTGATGATCTGAGATTTTTCCATTCGTGTTTTGCATTTTGCGGCATTCTTGTTCAGCGGACACGCCTTCGTTCGTGTGCCATTTCCTTGAGGGAAATGACGTGAAGAGTGCAATAATCACGCTTGGTCCAGAAATGGTTGAGACAAATGACCCTTGCACGCAAATTAGAAAATGTTAAATAATTTACTTTGTCATTATTAAAATCTCTATCCGATTATTAATATCTTACATGGGTTATTAAACTTGTCATATTTATATCGTCGTTTATTTATTTAAATTTGTTAAACTAATTTCCGAACGTATGCAATTTAGTTAAGGTGTCGATCTAATTAACTGATCTGTTAAATATCATTTGGTAAAGATGATAGTCAGATTTTCAACTTGAATGTTTTTTCTTTGGTAGAACTTGTATGAATTTTAACTTGAAGTATTTAAAAATATATGCAAGAATAAATATTTGACGTACCTTCGTGAAATCCAAAAATCATGCACATAGTATCATAATTGGTGAGATTCTTATCAATAAAAACTATCAATGAAACTCCCAACTAACAAAAAGTCAACGCTCGGAGGAACATGTGCTTTCGGCTGTCTCTACTTACTACTGATGGTTTGGCAGAAAGAAATTTCGAAACTCGGCTTGACTGGCGAAACTAGGCATTGCTTCTGTGTGATGGCCCGCAATAAAACACACCTACCAGTGTTGTATTCTTCAGAAAGACATCCTTCTTTTCCTCACCAGTGTCGTCTGTCTTTTCATCAGTTCCTCGACTTCTCTTGTTTTAAGTCGTGCCTGGTTCCACGTTCTCACTATCCGAACCCAACCCCTTTTTGTTCTTTTCTTTTTGTGACCAACGCTCACCTGAGGTCAACCTCTCTCTCTGGTCGAGGTGCCTATGGGTGACCACCTGAAGAATGTACACGTAATACAGATGTACGTCTTTGCAACGTCTTATGCTTCCGCTCGTCCAATCGAGGACTTCTTTTTTGAAATGATGGCGCTCTGGGCAGGAAAAAAAATGTTGGCCCATCGTTATAGAATCACTGCAGTAGTTTACAGCTGTTAGTATTTTTTTTTTCAACGAACGATTTTTGGAGAAAAAATTATTTTTAATACATTTCAAATTTTCTTAAAATGAGTGCATCTTATCAATTACAGAGTACTCAACTCGCATTTCATAACAAATAACAATTCGAGCTGGGTTTTTTCACATATCACAATCCTTTTTACTCAACACAAAATTACACAAAAATAAAAGTTTAAGGAAAGTTTTTGAAGTTTCTCCTGAGCTTACGATTTCTGCTTCAAAATTAGAAACAATGAATTTTAATTTGTCAAATTGTATGCATTTTTATCGTATCCTAACGGATCATTCGATGTGAGAAGTTCCTTTTTGTATTTCATAATCCTTTTGTAATTATTGCAAATGGTTGAAGTTTGTTCCTAGACATTATTTTTTGTTTCAAAAATTGGAAAGGACACGCGTAATGCGTTAGCACGGTAAAAATTGCAACTGATCGATTCCCAATGTTCCGTTCCCTGGTCAATTGCCCTTGGTGTTCCTACTTAAAGATTACCTATCTTCCAATGAACTTGCGAAGCACAGGAGAGCTCTCCGTGGGGTTTATACGTTAGAAAGTCATTCACCTTTGGCGATATACCTGCATGTCTCCCTTCTTTGTTTCGAAGCGTTTACTGCCTTCGACTGTGCAAGGTGAAGGGAAAAGTAAAGGTACGTTCCTTATACTCGTCTCATTTGATGGGGGGGAATTGCAGTTATGTGTTGACATTAGTTTATATTCAAGGAAACGATCAACGGAGCGATTTCATACATGCGGACGTTGTAATCATTACTGCTTTTGTGATATATCTTTTTCCGACCACCAAACACGACCCCCTGCTTGACCTGCTGATGCGTGTATTGAATAATTTATATTGTTCTTTTGATGATGTTTGAATTAAATAGTATGGTGCTGTTTTCAGATGCTTAAATATTTGTCAAAGAACAAACAGTATCTGATACATGTATAAATATGTATGCATATGCGCACGAGTTGTTTTTATGGAAATTTCTCTTTATATTTTTCTAAATGACTAGTATACTTTCTCAATAAATGAAGTTTGATTAATTTTGAATGCAATCTTTAAAAAGACTATGCAATTTTTTGCATAGTGCGTTGCGGTATAGCTCTTTTTTAATGCAAAATAAAGATGTGCATTAAATTCATAAGATTTTATAGATTGATGTTTATTTAATTATGCTCATACTTTTCTGATTGTTCGTTCCTCTCGAATATTTTTCATTAGTGAAACTTGCTTATGACATTTATTACGATAGATTACTTCAGTGTGAAACAAGGGTACTCTGTATTTCATCGGAGTCTTCATTTTTAAATTTTGAATTTTTGAACTTATCGCGCGCATTTTTGAGTTGGCCGTTGCATCCACAAGATTGCGCTGCTCTACATTTCCGTTCATGCCGATTGTGGCGTATTTGTGATCAACTTATGATTGCGATACTAGCGACCCTAGTAGCAAGCACACTTTGCTATTGCGCATTTTCACAATCTAATGTGTTCCGCGTGAAGGAGAAAAATAAAATGCCAACATAAAGTGCCGCACATCTCTAATACTTAAAATAATACTCCAATTTTCCGAAAATACGCTTGAGATTATATTATTTAACACAATACTGATTACATAATCTATTTTAGAATAAGCTACGCATCAACTTTAAATAACTGGTATTTCCAAGCTACGATCGCTAGTGGCCATCCTGAAATTGACGTTTCAGCTGATGATCGATCGACTTCACGATTTTCATCAATTTCGTGCGCGTTAGATGAGATTGATTTCATAGTATTAAAAAGGAAAAACAATGGTTTTTGCGTGTCAACGGGACAGTTACATGAAAGAGGTGCGCAAGTATAAGTTCCGACGAACAATTTTTCCAGACAATTTAAATTGGATGTGTAGCGCAAGCTCCTAAATAAATCGATTCTCAAGATTGCCCCCCATTCATTTAAAACACGGAAGTTCATTTTTTGAAGCATCTATATATTTTTTTTAGTTTTCTAGCACTGTCGTTTCATGCAAGAATGCAAGTCTCAAGACATTGGTGGATGGAAAGTCGCAGAAATTAGATGGATTCGAAGTTGTTTTGGAAGACACGATACTATTCCCTGAAGGTGGAGGACAGGTAGGAATCACGCTCGCTTTGTGATAAGCCCTGAAACGTTAAAATGAAGGGGGGGGGGAAACGTTCTGAACTAGCTTTTTCTATAGATGTACTATTCTATAGATTTTTTTTACAATTGTATATTAATACTAGCCAGACGATCATGGGGTCATCAACGGAATTCCTGTGCTGCGAGTGACCAGACGAGCCGCCGATGCTGTTCATTTTCTCCAGTCAAAGATCAATGTCGGGGAAGTGGCGAAGTCTGAAGTGGACTGGGTCCGCCGGTTCGACCACATGCAGCAACATTCGGGTAGAATTTTGTATTTGCCGTTTCCGTGTAGCTAAACTTGAATTCACTGTATTGGGTGTATAACGTGGGTGTATATTTTTTTTACTTGATCGCCACAGGGCAGCACTTGGTTACCGCAATTGCTGACCAGTTGTATGGCTACAAGACGACGTCTTGGAATCTTGGTGACAAGGTCTCGTTCATCGAGCTCGATACGCCGGTGATAACCAACGAACAAATGGAAGAAGTGGAGAGAATTTGCAATGAGAAGATTCGCGATCATTTACGGGTGACTGTAAAGGTGTTCGAGGAGGGTTCACAGGAACTGTCCGAGGTACGATCTAGCACTAATTTCAATAATTAATTATATTCCAAATAGAGCTCCGAATTTGGTAATCTATTTACATGTACAGTATTTGTTTATTGCTCATTACAATTACGAAATAAATATTGCAGGTCCGTAGCAGGGGACTGCCTCTAGATCACGTCGGTGCTGTCCGTGTTGTTGTCATGGAAGGAATCGATGAAAATATGTGTTGCGGAACCCACGTTAACAACTTGAGTCACTTGCAAGTACGTTTAACCGTTTTAATCAAATTATTTGAAGACTTCTATTTTCCACGATTTCACCATTTTCATCATAAAAAATTTAGGGTCAACCAGTTAATAATTTTTTTAACTAATTAGATATTCTTTTGGGCAGGCCGTAAAGCTGCTCTGTGCGGACAAGGGCAAGAAAGGGAAAACTAACTTGTATTTCCTCGTGGGGAGTCGGATTTTACAGTATGTCACGGAAGCAGTCAAAAAGGACAAAAGTTTTACAGAGCTCTTAAAGTAAGCCTTGCTTTTTATTTTGGCAGTTCCAAATTCGTGCCGTGTCCGTTAAGTTTCAGGAATAGTTAAAGAGCAAATGCGTACATTTTAATGAAATTCGGTCAAAAAATTCTCTTGACATTTATTGAGTTATTATAAAATTCAGCTCGTTTTAAAATATCATGTTTTAATTGCATTATTTAGAGGAGGTTCCGACCAGCATGTCAAACTTTTGGAGAAGATGCAAAATTCACTTCGAATATCAGCAAAGGTAATAATGGTTCTTTACAATCTAAAACACCCTCAAATGTGGGAGTATATGTGTCTTATCAATGAGCTTGTACGCTTTCATTGCACAGAACGAAATAACCTTTCTTAAAGAGCTGGCAATTATGGAAGCACAACGGTTTACAGCAATTCAGCCCCGACCACCTTTCTTTTCTTTGCACAAGTACGAAATCATATTTTAATCTGGAAATGCATGTTCTTTTAATAAACTTGTACAAGTTTGTTATGCGTATTTTATCCTTTTAGAAAAGAAGGAAATCCAGACTTCATGAGTGTCATCGTGAATGAGATTGGAGATGAGGTAAACATGTGTCACCATATTTAATTAGCTTTCAGTCATGGTAGGAGGGATAATTTTGATAACCCATACTTGTCATACTTTCTAGGTTGCTCATAAAATTTCTCTAATTTTCATAAAATTGCATCATTATATTTACACAAGGCCTCAAATAATTTGAAACTCGCCTCGTATATTTGTACCATGCGTATGTGTATTTCCAGGAGGTCCTAATATTTTTATCGGTCGGAGACGACAAGGGCCCGGGGCAAATACTTTTAACAGGAAAACCGGCCGTTATTGCAGATGTTGGACCAAAGTAAATGAAACATTTTTCTTAGTCATCTCGAGACCAACTAGCGTTTCTCCTAGTCGACTTGTTGAAAGAACCAGGAGCTCTCGCTAGATTTCGATTGGGATAATTTTATTACCGATCGTTTACTTATAGTTACCAAAATTCCGAATTTAAGGATGTATTTTTCGTTTTAAAATAAAGGATCATGTCACTCTTGGATGGCAAGGGTGCAGCCAAGGGCAACAGATTCAACGGAAAAGTGAAAAGCCTTCTCAAGTTATCCGAAGTTGAACGTTTACTACGAGAAGCGGTTGGTCTTACGAGCACCTAGTCACGAATGTAAACGTCCCATTTAAAGGAAATAAATAATCGAAATTGCCTTTATTTACGATTATACAGTAAAATAATTAACCAGTTGCATGATCAAAAGCAAGACTTCACCAATTTCCATTGACCACCACATGG
Source organism: Mycogona germanica (assembly GCA_034698785.1). Classification (NCBI taxonomy): domain Eukaryota; kingdom Metazoa; phylum Arthropoda; class Diplopoda; order Chordeumatida; family Chordeumatidae; genus Mycogona; species Mycogona germanica. The sequence goes on along the minus strand of JAQGBY010000143.1, from coordinate 42,966 downwards.
ACAGGAACGAGCCCACCTCTGATCCCAAGCCCTACTGGCCGCTGACTTCGCCGTGATCTTGACCATGGATACCGACGCGCACTTTGTACACTCTTTGAAATTTGCCGGCCCGATCCCCATAAATATGTGTCTGATTATATCGTACTTTTGCAGAGCCGGAATTGTACCCTCCATGGTCAGCGGATCGTGGGGTCGTTTCATGAATTCTGGTTCCCACTCGTACTCGAATTGAAGTGGTAACGAGTTGAGTGACAGAGCTGGACTGGCAACGCCTATCGGAACACAAAGGCAATTTGAACAGTGTATAAAGCAATAACAAAACCAATTTAAATTACGATTGACAATCTAGTATTTCTGATGAATTTCCCAATTTTTTCAAATTTCTTTCTTGTCTCGCATTTTATCTACAACAACCTAATGAGCCATTATGCAGACTTCAGCAAGTTTCGTTGTGGAATTTTAAAAATATTGTTTGATTCTAACTAGCATCTAAAACACAGCTGTCCAAGTCATGTTTTTGGGAGGTACACTAAAAATAATATAGGAGAAGATCTCTTCAATAAATTAACCATTACTAACCTGTTCCTTCAGTAGCCATGTAGAGCTGAGTGACCAATACTTGACTGGGCAGCAGACAACACTCGTCTACAAATTAACAATTTCAGGTCAATTAGCATTTAAATACCTTTTCGAATATCAGATTGTAGATTGTAGTTCTACTCACCAATGAGGCTGTCGTCTGGTTCACAATGACACGACAAGATTCGAGTTAGCAACTTGAATAGCAAGGCCACGACGTCCAGATTTTCTGAAGTTTAAAATGGAAAACTGTAGAATTTTCCAATGCTAACATTTCATTAACTATTCTGTAATGCAGCATAAATTAGGAGTTTATGCAAACCTGAGGTTTTGGTAAAGTAGGGTAGACAGGTGCTTCTGATAAGACCCCAGTACCTTATCACAACCAACAGCTCCCGTAAAATACTAAGAGCTCTGGTGTCAGATAACAGCCCACCCTAAGAAATAATGCATTTTTTAAATTCTGTTTCGAAAAAATTTCTAAATTGTTATTTTTCTCCAGAATACTCGAGTTTCCATGAGTTACTGATAAATTGGAATGAAATAATTTCGGTTACAAACTGTGCTTACCCCGGGATAACGAATCATGTTATGATAGTGTTGCGGCAGAGCGGCTAAGAGATATAAGGTGAAATTGGCCACCCATTGAATCAGCGGTTGCAGGGATTGTAGTGTCGCCGGCTCAACGCAAAAGTCTTTCTCTTTCTCGTAGTTCATAATAACCTTGTCAACGTCCGTGGTCTCTGCGTGCTGCTTGCTGGTCATGATTACTATTGGAGGGATAATGATACCAAACGTTAGGTTGACTGAATTTAAACACCAGTCAAAACGGCGTTCCGCACCACGAAGAGTAAAAAATCAGAATACTTGGCACCTGTCAAATTTTCGGCTGGTCCCTTGTCGAGGCTGGACAAGTCTGTAGGTCGCAAAACTGATTTGAACAGATTAGCAATGGCGTTCAACATGGAAAGGGCAAAGCAGTCGCCGGCTTTACACTGGCCAGAGCTCAGGCACCTACATAAAAAAATTCGCACGATCCAAAGTATTTCCAGTGATTAAATTTTGTTTTGATTGTCGTTACAATCCTTCCGTTTTTGGATTAAATTTTGTTTAGTAAATCCTAAATATTTTAAGAAAAAATATGCATGTGCACAAGCACTTATTGAAACTGATTCTTTGGTCATTTTACCTGTACATGGTCATCTTGATGGCTAAGAATCGATTTAATAAATACTGCTGAAGAGGCACGGATTGTCGATTAAATATATCAGTCATTTTATCGCAAATTGACTCCATTACACCTATTAAAAGATGAAACAAGCCTAATATAAATACATCGATAAACAATTACAAGAACACACTAGTTATAACAAGAGGTCGGCATTGTGAGCTCACCTGGCCTTAAACCTAGCAGAATGTCCCACCAATCAATGCCAGTCAGCAAGCAGTATTCCAACACGGTAACTGCGTAGTTTGGTGACATTTGGCCGCCTGGATATAAAATATCAAAAAAATAGTTGTACTTTTTCTAGAAAAACTAATATCAATATTGTTGCAGACAATTTCACAAATAAAATAAAACCACAGCAAGTTTTCACACCTGGATCGGTGACCGGTGACAGACGATACAGGTACATTTGACTCAATGAGTCGATTGCTATCATGGCAGTACCGGTCCATGTCAAGTGCATGTCCGATATCATTGGGCTGCTCCCAAAGTGACCGCCTAAATTGAGTAAGAAATATTGAAATATTCAATGATAAAAATTCAATTATTCCGCCTTTGATCATTACTCGAAAAAATACAAAATGAAATTTTTTAGGCTGCAAGTGGAATTTAACACTGAAAAATCACAGAAGAAATAATAGCCTGAGAAATAAAATACGCAGAGTGCATAAAAATTTGAAGAAAAAAATAATGCTCACCCGAATCGTCACGGTGCATCAAACTTGGATTGATCGTGATGTTACAGATCAGTTGCAACGACTCGCGGTAGAAGCATTTGATGGAACTGTCCCTGTAGGCCGCCAGAATGTACGATGGCGGGGGACTACAATCGTAAATGGAAGTCCTTGGGGTACCCAGCGAAACGATCTGCGAGGGCGCTCTGTATGAGGCATGGTGCTGCCAATTCTATCAATACAAACAATTGCACTCAGAAAAGGTCAATACAGTAGGTTTGTAGTCACATTAGGTCCAGCATCATTTGAATGAAATTATTATAATAGGAGAGGATTCAAAATTCTCAATATGCCATAGATTCTCAATACAGTTTAGCTCAATAAAGATTATTTATTTTCAATAAATGATTTCACAAACTGTAATAACTAAACCTCGTTGCAAACATGAAAACATGTTTTGTGTATTTTTAGTAACCGACTAGATTGAGCAAACTTACCACTGTTTTCAATTTTGAGTCGATGGTTGGGTTCAGAAACATTTTGTGCAAAGGAATCTGTCTCTCCCGCAACTCCCACAGCTCGACAACACTGTCACTTGCCCCTGCAAAATTGTTAAATCAAATTAAACATCTAGCACACTGTCACGACACTACCATGTTATTACACTGTTGTTTCTTAATTCGAGGTGTCATTTCCGACCTGCGGCACACACGATGATGGCGTCTGCAGCCTCTCGAACAACGAACCTCAAATGGCTGACTCGGGAATCTGAAACGAAAGAGTAGATCAACGTCAAACAGCAATCGACAATATATAATAAATTTTGTTTATCATTCAGAAACGATGCCACACATACATCCTTTCATGGTATTCATTGGAGTAGAACCCATGTAGCAGTTGGGGTAAAAACTGGGTAATGCCTGACTCGTTATCACGCATTTATCTGAAATGGAAATTTCGTCGACGAGAAATTTTATGAGTAAATTTGTTTACCATATTGATAAAATCGTGATTTAATATAATTTACAAAAAAATATTACAGAACTGTACGCACCTTGCTGCAAGCGAAGAGTTACCTTGTAGCACTGAATCGCCGAGCTCAAAAGACCATCACTGGTTGCGACTAAAAAATCTCCGTCTACGAATAAAAAGAGCAATTTAAGGTCACATAACAAAGGAAATACTGAAAGAAATTGTTAGTCACGGGGTTGTTATGCCATCTTACTTTTTCCATAACAAAGGTCAACAACTTTTAATCGACTTCTTAGGGCACCCAAACATTCAACGCTGGAAATTGAGGTCCCATCGGACTGCAAGATTACAGCGCACACCTAAATTACAAAGTATAAAGCACAAATCACAAATTTAGAAATGTAATGACAATTAGTGAATACCTATTTCAAAACACACAACCCAAATAATCCTACTCGCTATTCATGATTTACCATTCCCGTTATGCTGATGGTCAAGCAGCCCTCTCTCGGCCTTCCACCGAAATAGCGGATGGACGGGCCAAACCGGACGTTGGAAAACTTTTCGGTGTACAAGAAACTGTCTTTCTTCTCGGAATTTACAGCAACCTGTAAACAAAAAGAAACGTCATTGAAAATTCTGCCGTGCCTCCTGCCTACGCTACAAATGGCGTGACAGCCCCCTTTATTAACGAGAGCCAGCTACTAGAGAATTAAACCCGGAAAAGCCAAAACCTGATTTACCTTTCTACCATGATGAAACCAAGCAGCACACAAGATATGCTCCCCGGGAAATGGTGTGGACATAACACAATACCAGTCGTTCAATAAATAATCCTGAATATGAAAACACAAAATTCATTAGCTCCGTACGTTCGACTGGTGCGCGCGAATTAAACTAGCAATCTGCAAGTAGATACAAGCACAGTAAACGTGAAGTACCTTCATCGACCACATTTGAACATCCCCGTTTGAATCTGTGAGCAAAAGTTTGCTCCCGCTGAGATCCCATTCTAAACAAGTGATTATCTCGTCGTGTGACAAAACTCTAAGGAAAAATAAAACCGTGGCTTCATAAAAAATGTCATTTACAGTGATTATAAAAATGTAGACACTCAATATTGTAGTGTCATTATAAATTCCAATGAAATACTTGTGTCCTTGTTCATACTTTTGACTTCGCAAAAACAAGAGAGCTATCAGTGCATGTTCATCTTTAGTAATAATTTAGAGTGTACAAGGTGAACTGTACAGACAAGCCAATAATTTTCAACAAGGATCAAGGCTTATTCCGTCAAATAACACCCAGATAACATCAAATGTGATTAAACCCAATAAGAACTAAGCCTCTATCTCACAACAGGATCAAGACTTACAGATGATTGTCCCAGGGAATGTTGAGATCAGTGACGTAAACATGACATTTCAGCGTCTTCCCGGTTGTGTCGTTCAGTTTGGTCAGGCTGGTGAACGCCACCGCATTTCGACTGGATATACTGCATATTGCTCCGCTATCGTGAGGCCTGCGATGCAAGTGTTAAAAAATTATTTGTGTAACATAAATATTTAAATACGTTCGTGGCGCCGAGTTACGTAAATGTCAACTAGGCGTCGCTTGACTAACCAAGCCCTGTCCAGGCGACCAGCTTCTTACCATTCGAGATTAGTGTGTCCTTTACTTCCACAACGCCTGGAAACTGTATAAATAAGATCCATTCTTCAGCGACACTTCTCCGAGTGCTGGAAAGCCAAAAAGAACTATAATTGTATCTCCATTTGACGATTCTAAAGACTCGCAATACGCAACAACATGGGTGGCGCCATTTTGGAAATGTCCACTGTCGAAATTTGATGACTGATCGATACTCATCGAGTTTATCGATATTCTTTGAAAATAATTATATCGATAGTTTACTTATACTCAATGGCGGCGTTTTTGAAATTCAGTATTACTATCTTATTACTGTTGAAAGAAAATACAGCACATTAAATACTGAAATGCTTTTCATATTCAATTAAAAACGTTGACGTTTAGTGAGGATCAACAAGAAACTATTCAAAAGATTTTGTTGGCAGGAATTACCAAAATAAAGTGGGCCACATTTGAATCATTTGTTTGTATGTTGGTGTGAGTGGAAATCAGAAAAAGCGATTGAGAGAAAACGGATGATTTCTTTTGCAAAGTAAAATTAACTCTCCCGAAATATAAAATGTTGTAGTGTTTTTAGAAAGGGGATATATTTCTTTAAATTTTCTGTCCAAACATTAAATTTTAATTTTCTAATAAGTTGTTTACTTTTGATCAAAATAAAAAATAAAAGAATCTTTTCTGGATGATCACTGTGTCCATGCGGCTATACCTTCCATTTCTGTTTCAGTGGGAAAATAATTTCGTTGCAGAGTTAAGTTTGTAATCGCAACACGCGAGCCTCTTTGGATGAACGGAGATTTGCTGTTTTGAGTCAAAATGCCTGCTGCCAATGTCTTGGGCCATCAGTAGTCAGAGGGGAGAGAGTGTGCAATGAGCACAAGGGGGGGCAGAGAAGAGTTCAGAAAAGAGTCGCTTGGCGAACACCAACCACACAGAGACACGCTCCCGCTTAGTCAGAACCACTTGTTCCCAGAGTTTCAACTCCACTGGTGCGGCATGCTCTCCACACTGGACGACCTATTTCCAGAAACTACGATCTAATCGAAGAGCTAACTACGGAGGGTCAAATTGTTTCGCAACTCATTTGAGGTGTATTTACGCGAATCCACTAATGATTTTTGGTCAAAGAAAAATTAACAAATATCGCGATCTTTACTAAATACCAATTCATTTCCAAGAATCAGCTTCTCGAAGAGAACATTTTACGGACTTCAAATTCGGGCTTGTGAGAACTGCAATGTCCACGATGCTGATGTCCGTGATGATGGACCAGATCAATAATCATTACGGACACGATATGTCGTCACCAGCATCCGGTGCTCGCCATCCGACAGTGGACAACCCACCGTCAACTTCGCCGCCCACCGTTTTCCAGGGTTCGAACCCGTCCGGCGCCATCTCTTTTTTATCGTCGCCACCACCGCAACAGGACACCTTCATCGGCAATTATGTCAACAATTATTTCGCCGTGTCGTCCTTCTATAACCAGAACAACTACAACAACAATATCTACGACGATGGCAATCTATTTGCGAGACACTATCAGCATCACCAAGACATCGTCGACTCGTCACCTATGCCGGACATGAAAAACTCGATGGTGACCACCTACCCTGACCAGCTTACCACTGACCAAATCGGATGGAACTGCTGCCAAACCATGCCAACTTCCGGCTACGACGATTATCTGCCGTCCGTAACCGATTTCGTGCAGACCGGAAGCGGACAGGAAGAGGTAAAGCTGGTGCCACCTTTCGATCAGCTCCATCATCCACTATACGCCGACGAAGGTGCCAAAGTGGCGCCACCATACGGATGCAAACAGGAGATCAGCCACCACCTGCATCCAGAGTCGCCTTCCAACTCCAATTGCTCCGATTTATCCGAGGAAGATTTGTCGGTTGCGCTGATGGTCAGTTGCGATCGGGCAGTGGACGAAATCGCCGCCCACCAAAGTGCGGTGCAGTCGCGTATGAGGTTCTCGCGGGATCGGCGGACACTCGAGGAGGGCGGTGGTCCTTTAGATCCGGCCGGCGAAGAAGGAGATTCGTCCGACATTGGTGGTCTGTCGCCCGACGGCCACGACGACTGCGTCCACACGCAACCAGCTCTCCACTCGGACCAGGATCATCTGCGGGACAGTGGTTATTGCCTCCAGACTACAAACGTGGGAACGGCTGACCCATTTGCCGAAGAAAACGGTGAGTCTCAATTTTTCGCCTTCAATTTGTAAATATTTGCAAGCATATTATTTCAATTCGTTCGTATTTTTATTAAACGTTGGACTGACAGAAAAAAACCATGGGCTGACGTCATGTTACTAAGGTTTTCCTTAGCAGTATGTTATCTAATTAAATAATTAACTGGGAAACATTAAAAAAATTAGGATTCAATACCGTTTCAATTTCATCCCACATTCTTCGAAGGCGACGACAAAAGAATGAATTGCGATGAGTGTTGACTGGAAATATTACTTGTTTAAATATGAGTTCAAGTAAACTATATACTGTGCTTATATTTACATTGTCACCAGATGCATTTCAAGTCGAACTCAACTGCAACAAGCCACGAAAAGAGCGCACGGCATTCACCAAACAGCAAATACGGGATTTGGAAAAAGAATTTATCGATCACAATTATTTGACCCGTTTAAGACGATACGAGATCGCAGTTTCGCTGGACTTGACCGAAAGACAGGTGAGAAAGACATTTAAATTTTGTTTTATTTGGCAATTAAAAATCTTTGGTTTATTGTTGGTATTATTTTCTTATTAGTGGCAATGAGTTCGAGTTCTGGCTTTGGCCTATTAAAAATGGCATCTGTTTATTCTTTTCACAGGTTAAGGTTTGGTTTCAAAATCGACGCATGAAATGGAAAAGAACAAAGTGCCCTTCGCCTGTAGACAAGGACGATGATTCCAAATCGGATTTGACTTGCGAATAAAATTTCGACGAATCAAAATCAAAAAGTGCACATATACAGAGAGACATTCACCCTGTTCTAATGAACTTGATCGGACTCAGTGCATAATTTTTTACGAGAATTTATCTAGTGATGCATGTTATTATAAATATTTTAAATTTTGCGCAAATAAAAATTGTTACTTTTGCAAAGGGTTTGTCAACCACTATTATTTATGTAATTAAAAGCGTGAATTCAATAAAACCCGCTCAGTAGTGAGTTTATATGCGCTTCTATACATAAATATTGTATTGAATAATTTGTTAACAATAACCAATCAATTTTTAAAATGAGCCCTTACACATGCAAACATACGTTGACGAATCAGCGTAAATATTGGAATTGATATAGCAAAAAACCTAAACAACGTTTATTACTTAAAGATCAAGGTATGCGATTTTTTTGAAAGACATGATAAATAAGTTAAATAATTTTCAAATTCCAACCGGAAGTCTTTCAAGGAATGGAAAGGGTAATATGTGCTGAAGCCAATTCAGTTTGTGTTAATGTATTGCGCAGTCTGCATTTCCGGCGTTTAAAATAGCTTTTAATTTTTCAATTAAAATCTAGAAGTCACTAACAAGACTTATTCCAAAAATGGGTTACAATCGTTTTTAAATTTTACTCGCCACAAATTGTATGTATTCGTCTCCCAGGGCGATAGAAAGGGCATGGGTCGACCCTGACCGCACCCCCTCGACGCCAGTGGAGAGTGCGCACGTGCGTTAGTATTCCTCTGGACCGTGTCACTCAGCATGCACCGGGACACCAAACTCACGAAACCATTAACGGACCTCATACGGCACCAACGAAGCCTGCAATTCCCGCGTGCTGCGTGCGCAGTGCAGGTGTTGGACCGGTCCTGAATCGAGTCTGAAAATGTTAAAGTGGACTCTAGTACTGCTGTCTAGTCATGCCCTTTCATTGGCGCGACACGACATGACCAAAATCGGAAATAATTTTGTCTGGACCCCAAAACGAACTGCTAGTGGTGTATGATCAATTAAGTATTTCAGAATAAAATGGCGCAAGACTTAAGATATTGGTCGAATATCAATTTATAGAATTTCTAATTGTATCATGAATGAAGAAGATAATGGCTTAAGGCCTTTTGCCTATAATCTGCTGCTGGCAGATTGAAGGACAGCTGCTGGGGAGAAAACCTGCGAAGATGTTTCGGGTTGGTAAGCAACACGCCCCCGCCTCCAACCACCTCCTCAATCGCGACCCCTGCTTAGAATCCTGGATCGGGTTCGTCGTTTCGAGGGGGAATCGGCAAGTCCAATAACCCTTGCAGCGACAGAAGAGCAAATTCCTATGCCTCATGACGTCTTCACAGCTGTGAAACGATAGGTGTACAGATTCACATGAACAGAATTCGTCATTTTCGATACATCATACTTCTCTCTCTCTTTGAAAAACATATTTTTTGAGATATCAGATTTAATATTAAACTGCACTGCATTTCTCCAGAGACATGATTATTAAGTGCAATCGCGCAATTTCAGCGACGTTGATAGTTGACTGGTAAAAATGAACTAAAGCATTAGGTATTTCATTTTCAACTATTTTTAAGATCTCGATATACTGGGAACGACAAATAAAATTAATCATCAATTTGATACTACTTTTCCGTAAAATAAAATTTAAATTGTGTCCGGGACAGCGCCGGACGAGAAAAGCCGAACAAGAGTTGCCGATAATGTATAATAGTATAATGTATAATGTAATATAATGTATAATGGATAATAGTAAACTATTATTTAAAAAATAAACTAACTAAACTACAACTATGATGATGACGATCACATCCAACAAATTGATCACATCTTAATTTTTAAAATAATAGTGTGGTCAGCTGGACGCAATCCAAATTACGCGTTCCGGCGCTGTCCCGGGCACAACTTCCGTTTTATTTTACGGAAAAGAGGACTCAAATTGATGATTATTTTTATTTGTTGTTTCCAGTATACCGAGATCTTAAAAATAGTTAAAAATGAAGTCCGACGCAGGCGTCATCACCTACATTGTAAGAATTAAGAGTTATCTCCAACTCTTGTTCTTCTTTCCTCGTCCGGCGCTGTCCCGGCCACAACTTCCATTTTATTTTACATAATCCAGATGTCCCATTTCTATTATTTTGCTACCATCCGTGTTTCGCCACTTCCCACTGCCTAATTGTGGGTTGTGTTGAAATCGTGGGGTGGGTTGAAATGTTGAATTGCCCCGCCATACTGAAGTATAAATTTGTGAATGAATTTGTCACGCACGAGACTCTACCCCCACGACTATACACACCCCACGCAAACTCCACCCGGATGTGACTACCAGTGCGTGCCAAATCGGCGTCTGTTTGATGCTCTAAATTTAGCATTGCGCCGTTAATCCAGCGACCACCTTGCGATGACGGACCAAAAACGACTGGCGTCAAAAAATTGGATCGCAGTCGTCTAATGTCATATTCTAAATTTCAAATATAGCTTATCATATGAACTGACATTAAAAAAAAGTATTTATCATTTTTTGTACTATTAAGATTTATTTTATAATTAATCTATACTCGAGACCTTAGAAAAAATCTGTCATCAAGCAAGATATCGGAAGCGGGAATCATCCTAAGGAAAAAAAATTAAGGCACTGATCTCCACTAAGATTTTTAAAGATTGCAACATGACGATAAAAGATGCTTGATGACTCTTGAAAAGTGTTGCCAGGCAGCTAAAAGAAATAATATTTAAAGCTTTAATTCATTGGCGGTTGTATTCCGTCATTTCTTTTTTCTATTTACCTGATAAAATAAACTTCATTGAATAATATTTTAAAGCTTGAATTTCTCGTTGATTTTCTTCAAAACCTGTAGTGCAGTGACTAAAAAAAGGTTTAAAAAATAATTAATTGAAGATTGCGAATAGGAAAATATAAAATGTTGCATTGAAAAATTCCTAAATTTCACATTTTATCCTATGCATCTTTTTCATTGGTTCCTAGTAGGTTGCATTTAAAAAATAATAATTATAAACTAATACATTTTATAGTAATCTGGCAACTTACAATTTTATTGTCTATTCGACATGTTCCCACATTGACAACGCGCCTTGTTAGCAAGTTTAGACCAGTCTTGAGGCTCGTAAAATTCGTAACGCAATCCGCGGAGTGGGTGAGTGCGGTGCGCTCTTCATTAAGATAGAAATATGATCCCGATATGTAATAGGCTTGTCGGCTCGACCGCTCTTCCGACAACACGTAGGACTCGGATATAGATATTCAGACTTTTTGGTCAATTTTTGACGCTCAATTTCAACAAATCTTTACAATGCGCCAACAGACCAATAATTTCGAAAGTTCCCCCGGGCATGTGAATGCCGTATACGAGAATGTGAAATATATTTCACTATTACCAGTGTAAATATATTGGGGTTGCGTTACTCCATTGGTGAGTTATCGCAGAACAGACGGAGAACAACTTTTGTTTTTAGTAAAACAGCTAGCCAGTAGCCGCGTGGTTAATGATGATGTCCGATATCTTAACGTGAACTGGTTAATGAGGACAATTTTTTGTTTCCCAGAAAAAATGCATACAATTGCGAAGAAGTTTAAGCGAAGGAAGGTTATTATTTCGTTTTGACGACGTCTGTAACGGTCTGTTGCAATCGCTTTGTTCGTTTGACACGAATGACGTCCCCATTCAAGGACCGAAAAAAAATCAATTTGCTTTCTCTAAAAAAAATTCGATACCCCACCCCTTCCATTTTCCCCACATCCTTTTTTTTTTATAAATGTGCTTGTCCATGCCATGAGCGGCCCGGGACGTTTGGGGGTCAGCGATGTGGGGTCACACCCAATCGGGCGCGATTGTTTTAACGCCGCCTGCCACGAAACTCCTCCGCCAAATGATGAATTGGCTGGGAGTGTTGTGAGCGCAGGGGACACGAGGAATGCTGATCGGTCGTTGAGCATGCAGCGTTTGACCATAACCGACACCCCCCCTAACCGCGTCTCATCACGTGTATAGTGACCTCCGTCTCTCCCCCCCTTAGCTTTCCTTTACCGCACCTTTTGAGGGGTCGCATGGTGCCACGCTGTCTGGCCCGACCAAATACGGCTGACGCAGCTGCAATAAGGTCCGGTGACATCCATTCCCTTGTGACATTAACGTTCAAAAACTATCGATAGTTTAAAAATTATCTCGCTTTGTGCACTGCATTTATTTCGACACATACTTTAACCGAACAAATTTAAATATTGGGTCCTAGTAACGCTTATCGGATGTTGTCACAGATGTAACTGTGTAATTCGTGCAGACAGGTTTCATAGCGTCTTTAAACTTTAAAAGTGACTTAAAGCGATAAAATTGCAGGACACATTTTGAAAATGGACGTACAGTTTCATAAATAAAAGAGTCGTACGGCAATATACTTCATTAGACATAGTACTTCAATTAAGTTGCACATTGATAGCCAAGTAGCCCACTCAACGGTTGTTCGAAAATAATAAAGATATCTGGTGTTCCGCGGACAAGTAAGGGGAATTGAGGGAAGGGGATGATAGGAGGAGGATGGGGTAAGTGTCGCCAGAGACTGCTTGGCTCCCGATTTCGCATGGCGATTGTCGACACGACGATGCGCAGCGCATCTGCGAATGCCATTGCTGCCAGCACATTAGCCGCGCTGACAGAGGCCATCGCTCATCGATGGATTGGCGCGATTCGACCGATCACTCCAAAAACGCTTCTTCTTTCGTGAAACTGTGCGAAGCAGCGAGAGCTTGCCTACGTGTTTACACGGGTGTTGTGCCTGGTCGGGAGGGGATGGATGTTTGGGGGGGGATATTTTTTATGTTCGACCTAACTGAAACAATGTACCATCGACGAACAAAAAATATACAGTAGTTCTTAACGAGCTTGACAAATATTCAGCATAAACATGAAGTTATGCCACGCATTGAATTTGAAACATTTTTTAAGTTCCAATATGCGGCAGAATTATGCATAGTCAATTTTCTGACATTAAAACGAATTGTTAAAGACAATTGCTGTCTCGAGGTCACAATAAATTTCAAAGACGATTTTCACATATCAGATTTGCAATGACAATAAGAAACACATATCATTCATTTATTGCTTCTAATTAGGCAAAATGTAAATTCGTCATCAAATGCATATTGAATTTCAACACAACATTCGCCCGGCTAGCTCAGTCGGTAGAGCACGAGACTCTTAATCTCGGGGTCGTGGGTTCGAGCCCCACGTTGGGCGCAAATTTTTTAGCGACTGACTGTGGCTCGGCGGTCCCGGGTTCGATTCCGGGGTACTGGTCGTGACCCCTTGCATAGTGCCTAAACACCATGAGGGGTACGTTACGCCTGTAGTTCGGTTGACTACAGTTGATTGGAAACAAAAAAGATTCGAGCTATCTATTAACTCGTACTATGTAATTGTGGGAAGATCTAGTCTTGTCTCGTCTCAAGTTACCAACATCCTAAAAAGCCCCATCACGTATTCACGTTACTCTTACTGCCCTCCCCTCTTTCAGGAATTCCATCTTAGTCGTTTGTTCAGCCCTGAAATATTTTATGGTCACCAGTTCCCCTAGAGATGCTTCCTTCGCTTCGTCCAAATCCACTTTATCATTCCGCCGCCCCCGCGCCAATTTGAAGAAACCTTTCTTTCAAGTGGAATCTTTCTGACACAAGTGCGAAATGGCGCAAGTGCTGCTGTTTGTTTTGGAACGTCAGAAGTTAAAAGTTTTGCCGCACCGCTAAAAGAACCCCCGCCATTATATATGAGCGTGGATTAGGGTGACGGTAAGTCGGCGATAATCTGCTCAAACCAATCTGGAAAGAATTGCACTAACAAGTGCAAAGTATATATGTGATGAAATGAATCGAAATGCTTCCAATCGGTTTATACTGTAGTTTGTCTTACCATTTTAAAAACCATTATTTTATTGTTTTGAGTGTTTACAAAAAAAACATTTGAGACGCTTCGTTACAGCTAGTACGCATGCGCACCCTTAATGGGACCAAAAAGAAATATTATGATGACGAGCGGTTAAAGCCCGTCACAAGGACCTGCTTGGATCGAAATCAGAATCTGGCGCTGCCCTCTAGTGGCGGGCGAGTACAACAGAACACTTCCGTTGCTCACAAACTGCGTTTTATTATATAGGAGTGAGTAGACGCTAATATATATGAAAAATATATATTTCGTTTCGCTTGCCACAGACTAATAAATTTAGAAATGTGAAAAATACAGTAACTATTGATTTTAATAATAGCGTAGATGGCAACCTACCTATGTAGTTGCTGCTCTTCTCATTTTAAATCTCATATTAATCCCTATATATGAACCAAAACCAATTCGTGTTTGCAGGGGTGAAAATATAGTGCTGTGGCACCAATAGGGGTACAGAAACGCCTGTAGTGCAGCGACGTCAGTGATTGGAAATGAAAAAAGAAGCAGGAGAGGGCAGGGTGGGATAAAATGGATTTGTGGGGTTTTAAGTCACAGAGACGTCTCACGTGTTTGTATTTTTTCCCTCCTGTTTTGGATGCACGAACTGCTGTCAGCACATAGATCACAGCACCAAGTCATATGTTTGTGCCCCACGCCTGTGCTTGCGGTTATGCATGGTCTATAGGATTTTCCAGTATGTTTTAGTTGTAATTAAATAAAATTCGCTACTGAATAATAATAATAAAATATATATGGAAACTGATTTTTGTTGCATCGGATAACGTCTGAATGAAGAGCATAAATATGATTTGAAATACTTTCAAAAAACATAATTACTGAAATCGAAAATGCGTCCTTCAATTATTCCCTTATCTTTTTTGTATTTACTACCATCGGCTCTTACCCAAACGAATTGTTTGGATATTGAAATCAAGACTACCATCTTCATTGACGCGATTATATGTGCGACAACATGACTGTCCCTAAATAATTGAAGTATTGAGTCGGTTACAAAACCAAAATTTTCTTAAGTAATTGGAAACACGATCAAAACTGAAATTCAAAGAATTTATATAAACACAATTGCAAGACAGAATTCTACATGAAGTGTCTTACGCTGCTGACACTAGCTTGCGCTCATTCAGTTGTGAACCTAAAAGTTCGTCACAACACATGAGGTGATGATAGCGCATCAGTAAATATTTATTATTATAGGCTTACTAATTTTTTAATATCTACAGGGATATAATATCTAAGAGAGATACATGTTCATAGCTAGCTGCGAGAAGTATTGAGCGCATTTACCGAACGCGAACGCGCAGCAATTGACATGACATCAAATGCAATTTGTAAAGTCCCAGCATGTTTTCATTGGCCTGTTATTTTTTGCTTCACGTATATGTGGATCTCAAAAGCTTAATATTTTTTCTATGACTACGTGGCTGGCCCGGGAGCACCAAAACAAGAGTGACGACAGATATATGAGCAGGACTTGGGTGCACTGGGTTGGCGCATTAAGAGCTATCACGGGAAGTGGTGTCATCACTCGATAGGCTTAAATCCTTGAAGAAATTATGTTTTCGCAGCCAACGGTTTCCTCTATGCTAAACCGTTTCAGTTATTTTTTTTAATTTAGAATTTATCAGTTAAATTGAAACACTGAAATCGGTTCAGAAACAGCCAGTATCTATTAAAGTGCACATCGACTCGGTTTTCAATATGTTTTCAATCATTATTTTTAATTTGCGGAACATTTGCTAAGATTTTTTCCGTTTCCGTGAATTCCCTGATACAGGTATGTGAATCGCGCACACATTCTGACAAATTGATTTGAACTCGCAAGTTTATAAATTAAAGATGCAATTGTAATCAGCCGCGGCGAAATCCATCTCCATATCATTACGGAAATAAAATTTTCGGAAAAGTTAAAAATATTTAATATACTATTATTATATGTATCGAGATCCTCCTCTGTTTTAAGTCGCAATTTGTCAAAATTTCGGATTTCGAAAAGCGCACTTTTTGCTTTTGCCAGTTAGTGCTTCTGTTCGCCAGACAGTTTCGTAAAATTATTTATGGTCCACGTCTGCCATCGTAAAATTATATTCACATCCGCGACACATTCCGCTATTCAACATTGATATGACCACAGCAGATCAAACTGTTCATATATCATGTACATGAACATTTGGGGGTTGGACTTCGCCACTTTTATTCATTGTGTCTGGATGCTACAGAACCCAGAAAGTGTAAATATTGTGATGGATGACGTCGATGAAAGCCAGTCATAGCAGGCGAAGAGCTGAAACAACACATTCGAATGCATTTCGAGCGCGTGTGCACGCTGTGTCCGGCAGAGGGGGAGCCAAAAACCCCTGAAACTAACAAACCCCTCTAATCGGAATGTCCAAAATAGATCCTCTCATTTTTATTTTCGAGACTAATTAAATTCTGAATGAATTCGCTTATCCCGACTGTCATGCGCTCCAGGTGGTGAGTAAAGTTGTAATTTGTATATTTGTAAAAAAATGTAATCACCTATCGCCGTGGCGCCGCCTCACGGCAATGCGAAAAATATTTTTCCTACCGTTCAGGAAATCTTTATGGCGATAAAGTAAATTATTACGGAGTCTATGGATATCGCTCGAGCTATACAGGTAAACTCATACATCAAAGATCAATTTGCTCGAAATATCAAGAACAAAATTCGTTTCAAACAAATCGGACGCAAAAATAAGAACCCAAATTTGGCATACTATTAAACCAATAGCAATCCCAGAACCCTAATAAATGCAACCGTTAATAATCAAATTCCATTATACAAGTTGGGGAAATTAAACACGTACACAAATTAAATGGCAGATAAGGAGAAAATAAGGTAAATGTTGCTGATAAATTTCCAGGGGTTTTCCTTTGATGCATTAGGCGGGACTTCCTCCGGAAATGTACAATTAATTTAATTTGTGTACGTGTATAACATAATGATATTTTCATGGAGCAAATCGATAAATGCCCGACAAATGACCTGAAGTGAAAAGGGGCTTGACCAATAAAGCAATATATTCGAAGAGATTTCAAAATCCAAGATAGAATAGATGCCTCGGATTTTGAAATGTCTTCAAAATGGGGCGCGACAATCTTTATCACTTTTTACTGCAGATCAGGTTATTGAAAGCAATGCCGATTATCAACGCACCACAGCTGGAACCGCTTCGAAAGTGATCTAGAAAACTTGCGTTTCTTCCGGATTGTTGAGAGCATATCTCAAATGGGCTTGAAATGGAAACCAAGGATATCTGTGGAGAGTAGATGGCAATAGTTGGAAGCCTGCTGTTGCAGACGCTCAAAAATATCTTTGGTTTATTCGACTTGCTCTCATGGCACTGATCCCTCGGGCACGTTTTCTTTCAAACTCGCCAAGCGGCTCAGCGAGTGCTAAACGATTTCATTTTACAACGCGCGCTGCATTCTTTCACACATACGGCAAATGTAATCGAAAAAGTTGCCATATTCGCCAGTTCATGCAGCCAAGGGCGATGTCTATCAATTTTTGGTTGATTGATTTCAACTAAATGCCTTAAGATAGAAAAACAGTTTCAGTTTTTGCTAAAACACGAAAAGGAGGGATGTCAGGGGCGCCCCATTAATGGATATTCAATTTGGTAACTATAGCTAAATTTGTTATTCCGTGTTTTTACTTAGGAGTAGGCCTACATGTTCTCATGATGATGAGAATGAAATGTACATTACGTTGGTTGCAAAACCATAAAAAATACTTTACGTGCGTGACCTTGTTTGGGTAGAAGTTATGCTGTTTGTATTTTGGTGCAGCATCAACTTATGCACGCCATGATTGAGGCCCCACACAGGAATCAAAATATTTTTTCAAGTCAGACTGGACCGCGCAACAACTTTGCAATTCTTTCCTGTCGCTTCACACAAGTTAACTTATGGTGCATGAGAAATGCCTACAAGGCTCGAAATGATCATCGATCGTTTGTCTAGTACAGTGTAGCGGAGTGATAGTGTTGGACTTTCGTTCAGTTTCCGTGAAATATCGTTTGGTAATTCTAGCTTGACTTGTAGGGTGTTGGAAATGTTTTTTAAGGGGGTGTACCGGTGATTTAACATCTTAACACCCCCAGAGGGCGACCTGGAAATTTAACTAACCTAGGCTGCCTATGAAAGGGGTATTTAACGTTCCGATATTGTACAGTGATTGGTCATGATTTTACTTCTATTCCGAAAGAAGGCGCGTTAAGTGTAGGGTGTTGACTATATCATTATTTGAAACAGTAACACAGTAACAGTTCAAAGGGAACTAGGTGGTCTGATTCTAAAAAACAAACTCTAGATAACATTTAGGTGACGACACTATCACTGGAAACCAATATGATGCTATCGTGTTGCAGGTGTACATGTAAATAAATAAACCCAAGTCAGTTTCCCGAAAATATAATATCCGTTCTTTCAAATACCTTTATACCTCTATCCAGTGACAAGTTATTTTGATCACTTTTGACAAAAATTGATTAAGCCGTTTACTCCTTGTTGGAAAGGTCCATTGTTGTGTGACCTACTGACAAATGTTTGATTTCTGATAACTTGCCAAAATAAAAACAATGTCGATTAAGTCTACATTATCTGTACCTGTATCAATCTTGCCAGCACTTATATTTATCGCATAACGACTTCGTGGTGTAAAAAAAAAACCTAACTACCAAATCGTCGTTGTAAACCTATCCGCTATCTTAAAATCTACTGGTGTATTAATCCTACGATTATCTTACATGGACACTGACTATCAAGAGTGCTTGTATACATTTAACCTAAGTAGATTGTCAATCTAAATTGAGTGCAGCATCTGACAGGTTGTTTATCATTTGAATGTGATGCGAGCGACTAGTAGTTAACAAAATAAAATGTATTTATGGTAAAAATTGCGCAGCCTGTACACCGTACACAGTTTGTGTACATTTTATTTGTGCTACCCTGAATTTATGTAGTGATACTGACTGAATTAATATGAGGGTGGCACAAGTCTTATTCAATTATGTCTAACG
Source organism: Mycogona germanica (assembly GCA_034698785.1). NCBI lineage: Eukaryota > Metazoa > Arthropoda > Diplopoda > Chordeumatida > Chordeumatidae > Mycogona > Mycogona germanica. Next base: position 23,885 of record JAQGBY010000143.1, on the reverse strand, counting down.
TGTAATTTCTTCAAAGGAACAGATATTTGTATTTGGCAATAGTCCACCAATTAATTCATTTTGTGTATGTCAGGATAAATTAATTATTTTGGTGGTTTTTTCTCCTGCCGCAGCTACATACTTATTTTTTTTAACTGAAATATGGGAGGGAATCACAAAGCTGCCTCTGATGGACCAGTCAAGGTAGGTAATGATTTTTTTTAAATAATTTTTTATAAATGTGAAACCTCTGGAGAAGAAAATTAACCAAAATTAAAAAATATTTGTTTCAGAATTTATCCAACCGAGATCGAGTAATCACTTCACTAATGGCTGGCGCATCGGCTGGCGCCATTGCCAAAACTGTGATAGCGCCTCTTGATCGAGCGAAAATCAATTTTCAAAGTAGGAGAACTTTTGAGTGAGAATAAAAAGTGAAATATTTTTTGAGATCTGTAATTTTATCAGACACTAATCAGCATATACGGTGAAATATTCCACAACAATTCCACAGTTGAAATAACGATATCACGATTTTTTAAATGTCTAGTTTCCAAATTGCCGTTTTCTGCCGGCAAGATGGTTGAATTCCTGGTTAAGTCGTACCAGCATGAAGGTTTACGAAGCCTCTGGAGGGGCAATTCTGCCACCATGGCCCGTATCGTGCCTTATGCAGCTATCCAGTTCGCAGCGCATGAGCAATGGAAACGAGTTCTTGGTGTTGATGTCAACGGGAAGCAGTGAGTTCGTGTGCGCTTTATTGAAATACCTGATTATCCTATGGCGTACCTGGCGAGGCGGTGCTGACTGCATCAAGATTGCCTTTGCAAATTTTTATTGAATTTTTTAAAGCCTTCGAGCCTCAAGTCTCAAGTTACTAACATTTGTTTAATCGTTGGCAGCAAGGTGATCGAATATCGGAGAGCCGTGGCTGGATCACTAGCAGGCGTCACCTCAGTAACCTTTACGTGAGTCGAAAAACAAAATATTGACAACGTTATTCTCATACAAATATTTATTATTATTAAGATCTTGTAGTTGTGTTTCACTTTCGGTTGCTTTCGATTTACAGCTATCCGCTAGACATGGCTCGTGCTTGTATGGCTGTGACCGACAGGGACAGGTATGATGTCGACAACAATAAAAAAAATCATAACAGTGGAAAATAAACTTTCAGCAATTACGTTAATCCCATTCTTTTTAGGTACAAGACTTTGCTACAAGTATTTGTGAGGATTATCAGGGAGGAAGGCGCGCTAACTTTATTCAGAGGCTATGTGCCAACTGTTATCGGAGTCATACCATACGCCGGCACCAGCTTTTTTACGTACGAAACGTTGAAAAAGGCCGTTCAAGGTATATATAATAAAACTAAGGCAATTTTTTTAATTAAATTACTTGAAAAATCACCTAATCTTGTTTGACCGCTGAACAAAACTGGTTTTCTTGTTTCTTCTGGGTAGTCATCATTATTTTTAATATATTTTAAAATCTTTCTAAAATCAGACTGACACGTGATTGGTTGAAATAGTGACCGATCATCTCCAAGCATTTTCAATTATATATTATTACTTTAGAGTTCGACAAAATACGTTTGTCCTTATTTTGTATCGGGATTATCTAGCAAATATATTGCATGCTAGAGAGTGATGACAGTGATTTTGTAAATGATGTTTGTTTTTTCAGAAAAAACTGGAGATAATCAAATCGGCGCATTGCAGCGACTGTGTTGCGGAGCGGTGGCTGGATTGTTGGGTCAGTCAGCCTCGTACCCTCTGGACATTGTGAGGAGGCGCATGCAAACCGGGACAATCACGGGCAAGATGTATACATCGATCATAGCTACACTGGCCAAAATTGTTCGCGAGGAAGGTGTGGTGGGCGGCCTGTACAAGGGCCTGAGCCTTAACTGGATCAAGGGACCAATTGCCGTTGGCATCAGCTTCACCATGTTCGATTTGTGTCAGCAGTTTCTAAGGCAGCTCCCGTTTTTCAAAGAGTGAACTATGATGTAACCTAGGGGTAGCCGCGTTAGACTATGAATGCATGGGGATCCAGCAGACATGTTGTAATGTCTCTCCCATTGTTTTTTCAAGTTAGTGGATCGCCTGGCACGGACACACTGCTACGTGAAACCAACCGTTTTAAAAGTATTTTTTTTTTCTAATATATATATTTTCCTTTTGTAAAAATCGAAATAACGATAGTTTATAATTATAAGAGAATTGTATACTTTTTAGTAAATAATTGTTTGACAAATTTAATATTTTTACGTCAGCGTTTCTTAGGGATACAGTCATTAATAATACTCGTTGAATTGTTTTTACTAAAAAGTGAAAAGAAGTGAAGGCACACAGGAAATTTTATGCAGATTTTATTAAAATATTTTTAGAAAAGTTAGGGAAATAAAAATTATATTTTATCGGGTTTTGTAATAGCGTATTTGTCTGAACTCGCGAATGTAGATATAAGTCGTTGTTTGCGCTCAATCTGCAATGTTATACAAGGATTGATATCTTTTGATAACGAATTACTCAAGTGGTTTTGCGGTGTAACCGATCTAATACCAAAGTTGACGTTGTATAAAATAAGTTTTCAAGGAACAATAGCATATTTTTGACATTTCAACAATTTTTTACTTCACGAATGAAACTTTTTCTAAGTGTTATTTCAGAATTGGAATTGTCCGCTCACGTTGCATACCGTTTTAGCGTTAAGTTGTTAAGTTTTGCATTATTACCTTAAAAATCAACAGTAGAGAATTTTGAGGGGATATGATGATTGATGATCGAATCTTATTTAAAGCATTATATTCAATATTTAGTTTATTTTGGGTGCGTCCCCGTTTTAGGTGAAGTAATGCAATGCAACATCTCTAGTGTTGTTGACCGCTTTTATTGCCATACTCGACTCGCTTTCATCTAAAATCTAGCCAATCAGGATGCCAAGAGCACGTTTGCATTTCTCTACAAGTGATTCAATTTTGTTATAACCAAATAGTGAGTCAGGAAATATATTATTGAGAAATCAGATTGGTCATTTTTATCAATTGAAAAAGTCTATATAAATTATTATTGCGAAATGTTATTTGGACAATAATTGTTTTAATCATGTTGAAAATTAACTAAAATTTATTTTTGGTATATTCGGAAATTGTTTCTGGAAACCGTAATAATTGTTATCGAACCGTAATAAATCTTTGTTCGTATTCTCTACTATTCGGAATGGTTTTCACATTTAGTTAATTATTGGGTATTCTTTTTTATAAAATGTTCCAAATATATTCAGCGCGAGTTGACTTGCATATTTGAGAGCACAAAGCAAATGTAATATTTGGTAATTATGAGAGCAATCTAAGATGGATGCGAGAAAATTCTTTTATTTACACAATACGAAACGGTCCGTTTTTTATTTACGTACAGATATTTATAAGATATAGACTTGTGTATATACAAAATATGCAAAAGGTTGACTGAAGAGTGACTAGAAGAATAATTCTGTACAATTCCCCAATTTGTTTTTTTTTTGGTTGGGGGAGGGGGACTGATTAAGAGTTTTTGCGAACATTAACTCAACCCTCTTTTCAGATAAATCCCTTTTTGACCAAGCTTGTAAATTGAAACGCTAACATTTGAGGCCGTGGACATTGGCCTCTTAAAGAAAAATTACTTTTTTGGTGCACACTATAATGACAAACTCCGTGGTGCTTAAATTCTTCAACGGTCAGCCTTTTTGACCCCAGACCCTTAAAAAATAAATATAATCCAAACTGTGAAGATCCAGGAACAATGTTTAGCAATTTATTGGATTTGTCAAACTCCCCCACGCATTTTGGAATTGCTAACGAATCTGACGTTGTCTTTTGAGTATCATTTAGGAAACCGTTCTGAGTATTTTTATAACAATTTTCGATTTTTTTTATTATTATCGCATTACGTACGTGAGTTTACGTAAATTGATATACTTCAAGTGCATTCATTATATTGCAGCGAAAAGTTCAATTTGTATTTACTATTGTGTCAAATATTTTTTTAGTATTGTATCATTTATATCCAAGCAACCGAGTGGAAGTTGTAGATTCATACGCGTTTGAATCACTATATACGCTGGCATACGCGTTTCGAGTAATTCGAATCATAGCCTACTGTTTGAAATAGGCCTACTAGGAGTTATGACATGTGTTCGCTACTCTACATACGCTGTTTTTATAACGGTGATGTGCATGTATATATTTTTATTGATCTTAACCGACCCTGTTCGTTCCATTGGCACAATTCCAAAAACAGTAGTTATTGTTTTGTTTCGTCTCCAAGATGTTTTGTTCAGTGCTCAGCAGATAGAGCGCTTTTAATGCTAGATTACCAATTCAATTCTTTCAAACGAGATATTCCTTATTCTGAAGATATTTGCCTATGTGGCAGTCTACAATGTACACACGGAGGTCTCACATTAGGAAGAAGACTAGTCTGCCTCGGATTCATATGCAAAAACGGTTGAATTTAGAAAAATCGCCTCTCGTCACGTCACTTATATTAGAACCCAATGAAATAGCGTTTCCAGCATTAATTAGGTGATGTCTTGATGCGATTCGTTACGAATTTCAATCCTTTCTGCATATAATTTCGAGTTCTCAGCTAATAGGTCATCAAAGAGAGCAAGACAGTAATTGTCGAAAAATACCTAAGTCCTGGTGTGTCAATATGAGGTGGCGTTTACACAGTAGAACAATCAGGGTTGAAACTTTACACGAATTCGTTACACAGATGAAACATTTCATTGACATTTCTCGTGGTGCAACTGCGTTTGGCAATCGGACAAAAGTGAACTCTCCAGCATTAGACTCCAGTCTCCCTGATAACATAATTTTGGCTCGGATCGGTTGACTGGGGTGACGGACTTCGTTTGGACAACTCTGCCCACTTGCTAATGTTATCCAGGGCTCCGTCCACCATACACTCGAGATTTGGATTTATCCTAGATAGGGCCTGGAATACCACATTGAAACAACGATAAGAACTACTGAATTTGTATTTATTTGAGTTGTTCAGCCTATTCGAAAAGCGACAAAAATTTACTTTGTATAATGGAAGGCAAATGTCATTGATCCAGGAAATCTGCAGCAGGGGAAGTTCATGTTTTCGTTCACGATCCATTAGAGCCTACAAACAAATATAAATGAAAAAATGCAATGTCATTTAGACTGCGTTTATTTTAACTGTTCGTTCAACAAAACAGCACAACTTATCAAAATTACCGTAGGTTGGATATTGAGCTCGATTTTCTCCTTATCACCTTGATCGAAAAACTCGCGTGTCACCAATTCTGCAACCTGTAAAGAATAGAAAGAAGATTGCTTTTAGAGCGTGCATTTCACGGTTGTATGAAATAGTGCTTCTTGACTTTCAACATAAATTATCGGATGGATAGTGCTTTGTGTGATTGCATGAAACATTTATCTGAGGGGCAGCAATGGTACGATTAAAAACGGAAAATCGAGCGGTGGAGAAAAAAACGCAAAATGGAGTGGCGCAGACACATTTATCAGGACTTGGTATCCATTTGTCATGGCTAATGGTTCAACGCAGTAGTTGACAGGAACACGTAAATTTTATGGAGACAGTCGACCAACCTTTTGTTGCACTAGCCAAGGTTTGGTGCTGGAGGCAATATCACAAGCAGTCATCAGCATGCTTCTCAACATCTCGCGATGCGATTCGTCCGACCAATCGTACTCGCAATTGTCCACGAAAAGAAAAAACTTGGCACGGGATCTGCAATAAATGTATATAGCATCGTTAAAGGATGGGAAATGTTCTGAAGGCATCTTTGAACGACTTTTCCGTTTGGCGGCGAACAAAGGCCGCACAGGAGCAAATCATTTTACGAAAGAAAGCTACACACATATGCATTATATAGAAATTATTGGTTTTCGGTTTTTAAATAGAAATAAAATAAAATAAAAAAAAGACAAATAATTCACCGTGACCCAAAAGTAATGTACTTGGCCGAGTGCATTACTTTTGAGTCACGGAATCGTATTTTTTTAACAAGTGTAAATCTGTGAGCGATGCAAACTTACTGGAAATAAGCAGATAAATCTGTAGATAGTATAGAATGCTTTAAGTAGTTCATCACTTTACTGTACTTTTCGGAGGACAGCGACGAGAAAATATTGTGACCCTAATAGGAAAACACAGAATTCAATTGATTTTTTAAAAATTTGTCGTAATTGTTCTTATAAATATTCAAATGTTTAATTATGATTGCCCGATGCTGCTTCTAACCTTGCCACATGGAGCAACAAATTTATCTAATTTATACTTACATCGCCACTCAGTATCATGACAGCGTGGTTAAAGTGATGGTGCTCCATTGTATTTTTAGTTCCGTACAGCAGCGCTAGTGCTGAACCGGTTCTTTGAAAAGAAACAATTAATACATTTTCCATAAATTCAACCTATCCCTTATGATCTGTCCTATCTTTAATCTTCAGATTCACTAACAATTGTCTAAAACAGAAAAGAGGTAACTTTTCAGATCAAACATAGATGGTCTCATTTCCGCGAGCGATACCACCCAAAATAATCAAGAACGTCTTTTTTTAAAGATTAAACCAAACATGCAATGATATTTGCCGGACGAAAACTCCTCATTTTTTTTCCAACCACGCAAATAAACCAGCGGTCAAAAACCTCTGATCTGTTACTACGTGATCGACGTCACATTTTTGGACCGAGTTACGTTTTGTTACTATAAATATACTCAATAGCCAGCAATCCACCTAAGTCGCCAGAAGAGATCAGCAAACATGTGGACTTGGAATAACTGGTACTTCACAAATTCGCGAGTGCATGTTCTATATTTGCTCTTTCTCGTGCACGTATCGGCAATTTGGTCCCCATACCATTTCATTCCTTGTGTTGGTTGATGAACCTGGCCGCAAAAAGAACGATTGTTTGGATTGGTACTTACTTGGCCTGGAACGAGTTGTTCGTGCCGCGGTGATCCAAGTCGTGACAGAGACATCCAACAAACATGGCCAGTTGTTCCAATTCGGACAGAATCTCCCTCGTTTGACAATCCTGAAAACACAATAAAATATCTGATAACGAAAGGAAATTTTCATTTTGACATATTCAACCACACACATAGTTAAAGCAATTGGTTTGATAAATTTCGTGACATATAAATATTCATTTTCAAATGTCACGAGGTGGCGACTCTGGCACTGAGCCGGTTGCCCCAGGCAGGGGTCACCGGCTGTGCGCAGTTCTTGTCTTGTCCGAGGTCTCGCCAATTTGCTCACGTCAAGTTCGGATGTTTATTTTTACCTGTCGAGTACTTTCTTGCTTTGTCGTCATGGCTTGTATAGCTAGCTCCGGACAATAAAAAGTCGCGCTTTTACCATTGTAATTCCGTCTCTTCACTGCTAAAAATTAATTAACTTGAATTTCGCGTCTTTAGGCCTATCAATTTTGGTGCTGTTTCCGTCATCTTGAGGCAAGCTTTGGAGAATCTACTGCGCAGTTGGGTGTTCCAACCTTGGATTTCTAATGCAGTTGACTAGGATGATTGGCGGTTTCCGGGTTCCGAAATTGCTATTGATAGCCATAAACATGATAAAAAAATTGCTTTATATTATTTCAATTTATTGGGCAGTGACGAAAGTCTTGGGTGAGCTCGATTATTTTGTCGCGTATTTCGCAAATTCTTCGCGTCTTTTAATTGTTTGTATCTTCAACTCGGACGTCGTCGTTCCCCCGGTCGTGTCCTGAGTTTTGCTGGTCTTTGTCCTTTCTTTATTTTATAATATCCGACGACATATTTCCTTATACTCTGTAGTTATAATTCTGCGATTTACAAAATATTTCAACATCCAGTTTGAAACTAGACCGCCCTAAAAGATTGGTTGTTGGAGAGGTTTCTGATTGCAGAATAATTCGATGACTAGAAATCTTTCGTACAAAGGTTCACCATCGTATGGATTTTGTGCGATGATTCACCTCTGTGTGGATTTTGACGGAAAGATTAAGGACCGAAAGTTCTTTGATGGAAAGAGTCGCCCGTGGATAAGACAATTGTAATCCGGAAGTTCTTGAAGGGGGCGACTCTCTAACGGATATCCTGGAATGGGACGACTCTCTACCGGAAATGGTTTGGGCGAAAGTTCTTGAAGAATTCGCCCCCGAAAAGTCTGCCGTTCCTCGCCGGAAGTTCTTGAGCGGGACGATTCTCTCCACCCACAGTCACATGGCCAGACGATGCTAGAGTCCAGATGGCATCAAGGTCAAGGACAGACGACGCACTGTCAGAAATCTTTTCGCGCGATGATTCTCTGCCCGACGACTTGTGGCATTTGATTCATCGCCTTCATTGCCGATGTGTCTTCAGAATCAATTACGGTTTGTGTCATCTCCTCGATCCCACCATCAACCTGAGACCAGGTTGGCAGATAAGTGAAACTGATGGCTATATCTTCTTGAAAGTCAGCATATCGGGATAGGATTTGACAGTGATTGCTTCTATCTTTTCTGACATTATCGCTGCCCACAATTGGGAAGCACAATATTAATGCATCAATCCCTGGCCTTATGGATGTTGAAGTTTTCAATCTTTCAAGCCAACTTCGTGTATTTCTCAGAATTTATTAAGCGGTTGATATGGTTGTGACTAATCTGGGATTTTAGGGCTACATAAAGTTTTAAATAACACTTACCTAACTAAATATCTATAAACGATTATAATTCCTCATTTGCGATTTGTGTGATGCGGTCGGCCCTAAGTGTATTCATTAATAAAACTTTCCTTGGAATTCAAAATTCAACGAGGCACTTCCAAGTTTACAAAAAAATATTGTGCACATATTCTCGCTAGAGATGCCCTGACCGAAATTATCCTAATTAATTGGATTAGGTCCCCTAGCACAGGACAGCAATATTTACCAAAATCCATAACATGAAATATATAAATGAAGCTCTATTTACTTAAGTAACTCATTCGAATAATTAACCACTTTCACTGATGTTTTAAAAACTATGGTTCCGTAAATTAAAAATTGTAAATACATGAAATTGCCGTTTAGAGATTTCAGCTAGCACACGCGATGGGTATCGCAAATGCTAAACCCCACCTCTGGAATCTATGTAGCCCCACGAAATTGTCTGACAATGGCAGGCGGCAAGATGAAAAAAAACAATGCTCAACAACGCCAAAGAGCAAGAGGAAAATCGATTGTCTGCGTAATTTATTTCTGCATCTCAAATTAATTTCCCTGGAGCCTTGAAACTCCATACGGAAACAGGGGTGACACATCTGTTCTGCGGCAGCGAATATCAAAATATAATTACACAACTGCTTGCACACATTCACCCCACACTAGACTGGTGCTGACATGACATGACGTCAGTGGCAATGTCAAATGTTCTAGGAAATGTTTAAAAAAATAAATTTCCCTTTTGCATGTGATGCATAGATGGCAATCTCTACCCATATACATGGAAATCTGGGCAAAGTGTTCCAGTGGACGTGTCAAATCAAACAAAGTAGAAGTTCTAGAGTTCAGGAGTCCTACTCTGTAAGGTCCCATCGCGCGCTCTTACGTCATTGTATCTTAAGGCGCCCGCCGAAAACAAAAGATTTTATCGTTTGGTGGTATTACAGGTGTTGTGATCGTGAAACAAAATGGCAATGCACCCAATGACGATATCAATGGAATACTATTTTGGTGAACGCAAAAGGATGCGATTTTTTCTCGTCCGAGATCAAAAGTATTACCTGAACTTCAACACTATCTTTGGGTGGGTGGAACTTGTGATTAACGGAATAAGAAGCAATAGTCATTCATCTACAGAAATCGATAGCGCCTGTCACCGTCAATTACTGAGCTATAAAGGTCTGGTCACACCTGATGAGTGACTTGAACGAGATCGATACAGATTCCGTCCTGACGCGCCCATATGTCACTAATCCAATGGACCGCACGCGAATTAATCAAAGGGATCACGGTTGTCTTACGATAGATGCCATCTGCGTCTTTCACCGACACAGAGCTGCCCACGATCGAAGCCGATTGAAAGGCGCCTAAGCAGCAAACACGACAACATAATGCCAACAGCTTTGCTCGTGGCCACTAGCCAATTGGCTGCCCTCTTAAAGAATCTCCTACACGTCTGAGCTTCACAAGACGGTGGCTCGAGAAATATTCAACTTAACTTATCTTAGGTGTTCATCCAACAAAGCACTTGTTTGGCGACTAGATCAAAACCTTTTTCTTTTTACAAATTTCTCTAGTACATGTATAAGGATTGAAGCGGCAGATGGTTCTGAGGCAGAAACGCTGATAGAACTCCAACCAATTAGCACATTTAAAATTTCAACGAAGTACGACCTAAACGTACGGCAGGGTGGCGCCATTTTATCGGTAATAAAAGAACAATTGTCGAAGCGGATGAACTGAGTGAACAATCGTGACGCGGAACAATTGACAGAGGCAGACCATATTTATATGGATCGATTTATCGAAAATCGCGGCGACACTAATTGTCTAAAGTGATGCGGCACGTTCCTGTGCAATACAGCGGATGACGGAAATTCATCGCACTGGGCGAGTAGCCATTTAAGTGGTCGTCGTGCGCTCCACTTGGCCTAGCAATTAGTTCCTGTTTGTCATTATCCCTTTACGCTGGTGTCGATCGGATTCTGTAGGGCGTCGTGGGTGGCATAAGGTACCACCACTCCCCCTCAAACCCCACCGAGAGAAACGGAACAGCTGCACTGTAAATATTATGCGTCCTGCGCAAGTTTGAACAGCCGAATAAAACTGTCACAACTTTATATACAAGTTGTGACTATGTTTTCTACGAAAAATGTGGTTACATATTTTAATAGGCGTATTTCCAAAGACTAGTATCTGACCTGGCAAACACAAAGTATCAGGTGTTGTCAAATACTATCTAGAAATTTAATGACATCGGAATTTTGTGTGTATCTTAAAAGAAATATTTTCATGAAGTTTTAAAGAAATATTAAAAATATTTGTAGACTGTATTACTGAAAATGAAAAAAAATCATTTCGAATATTAAAAGAATTTATTATGACATTTAGATTTCATTTATTCAGACTTTTCAGAGATTAATTTTTGTTAAGATAGAATTACACTAAACAAAGGAGTGAAAAGAAACATTTTCTTCAGATATAATTTGCCTAAATCGCGAAATATTTTCGTGGCAAAAATTCTAACAAATTTTAAGGATATTTAAGCAAAGTCACTAATTACTAATCAAAACCGTTTTGATTAGTGGGTGCAATGCGTCAACACATCTCCCTTCACGTCCTATCGCTCCCGAATGGAGTATTTCCCTCTCTGACTCTCTGACCAGAAGCTCTCGATCGAATCCATCAGGACCGGTTACGACATCCGCGAGCGCCCATAAAGTCCGATGTGAGTTGCGTCAATCAGTCCACCGTGTCGCTCAATTGTCACGTCTCCCCATATCACGCACGACTGGGAACAATTGTAATGACCTTCGCCATATCACAAGCGCGTTTGCATTCATACGCGCTTGGGTGTCGATTATCGTCCTCCTCGCGTGCGATTGCGCAACGCCTCTTTAGTCTGTTCGCACGCCATGTCATGCTGACGTCGAACAATTTTTTTCTTGGTCGATTTTTAGGTCTTCTGGAAGTTTCAAGGGGACACGTCAGCATTCTATTACGTTCACTGGTATTAGAAATTTTTTTTTGTACCTCTATGCTCACGAAATGAATTACTTTTGTGCGAATGTAAATTCGTAACTACATGCATCGAAATTAATTTGATTGGTAAACTGGTATTTTTCGATTATTTATCATAATTGATTACAATTGAAATGTATTTACGGGTATCTGACAGATATTTCATGTCTTATAAAATTGGCCAGATTGCACAGAATTGAAAATGTAGATTTGCTTAAGAAAAGTTTGACTTCTAATTTCATTTTTATGATTTTCGTCACCTTGACTTTCATGGTCCTCGTATTTTGCTTCATTTGTACTGTTCGAAAATGGTGTTCGGGAAAGCAAAATTTAATAAAATAAATTGTTATTTTTACCATAAGTATGGCGAACATCATCTGCGCCACGTTGAAAGCGTGCCTCCAATTATGATACGGGACGTCCCGATAGTTCTTGCGGACAGTCAAGAGTAACCGTATGAGCACCTAACGAAAAATGGAAAAAAATTCGTTAATGGGAAATTATCGGCGATATTAGAATGCTATATTTCTAGAATCTAGAAACCCTACATATTTTGCTTGCTCACTTCTTTACGAATTTTGAACTTTTCGATAAGTTTCAGATCTGTGAACATCCGCACTGCCGCCAGGATCATTTCGTCATCCGACAACACGAAATCGTCGAAGGCGAAACTGTTTAGATTCCACACTTCAGCTGATGGAATGTCCAATTCCTGGAATTTAAAAAATATTATTGAGCATTTAAAAAATGATCCGTTATTCAGAAAATTTATCCATTTGCCTAATGGTTTACCATGTTATTGCGCAAACACGTTTTAGTATAATAAATAATAATTAATATAACGTTAACTGTACCATATTAGATTACAGGCAGCGCCTTCAAAACTAACTATGTATCACAGAAAATAATTATATAAGATGATAATGTCGTACGAGGGCGACGTTTTAATTTAGTATGTGGACATTTTAGTTCTGACCAAAATCTATTTTAAGATAACTTATATAGGATTCCGATATCCACAGATTTTTTTAGAAACGCTTGGTATTTTAAGTTTGTAAAGATTGTAAAATGTCAGCAAAGTTCTAATGTTTCATCGTTTTTGACGAAAAATTGGGGTGGTTAACACTTTAGCGTCACCCTGTAAACGTTTCAAACGCTCGCCTTGTAAAGCTCCCCCCGAATGGGCTTCGTGTAAGGCTCCTACGCTATCCAATTTAGCATTAGTCAGGCTGACTTATTCATTCATTTCCAAAAGCTTAAACAGGAGGAAGGAATAACAAAAATAGGATGATTGCTTGGGGAAAGAGGAAGTTGGAATTATGAAATCGAGGATAATCCAAGTTTCTAGTGAACAAATGTCATAAAATACATTTTTCTATTTGTGTGAGTTCTATTGAGAGAAAATAGATCATGCTTAATTATCCGAATATTGAATTACTTGCCAATAGTTTGTCTATTTCCTTGCCTGGAGCAGTCGTGTGATACGATAAAACCTGGAACAAAATAGTCCCAATAGTAAACGTGTATCGACAACTTAAAATTAGGTAAACTAAATCATTATTAATGCTAGTATATGGGCGGCATCGCTTTGTGGTAGTTCCTGGAAATATTATTCAGCCTCCGCTTAAGAGTCGAGTGCTGTTCAATTAAACTCATTTCCCAAAGGAATAACGACATCGTGATGAAACCGTACACAGTACGGTACAAATTGGGCATAAAATTAGGGTTGATTTGGGTTTTAGAAATACCTCAATCGCTACTTTCTGTTTTGCCATCGCCTTTTCCAACTCGTTGTACATTATAGTGTTATTTATTCCCAGTCCGCAGAATATCGTGAAGGCCTGGAATGGGTGGAACAAAAATTACATTTATTCAATGATACGAGCATGTGACGCAAGGGGATTTGACAATAAAAGTGTCATGAAAAATGAGATATTAAGGCATAAGACGGAACTGTAATTGCTCAATATTATTTTAAATGATAAATTAAAATCACAAAATAAGGCCTAATGAATTTTCAAAAATCTAAATCTACATATTAATACTTTTTCTTTTCAGGTGGTGTTACTGTTTTGTTATTACAATTACAAATTTTACCCGCAAGCAGCCCTCAAGAGAGGGACCTATGGCGTGGGTCAAAAGACCAGTTGGGGACAGAAATGGATTTATTTTAAATGGCTTTGGATTTGTGGCTCTGTCAGGCCATTCCAATGTCTACACACTTTAGGGAAATAGGAGTTAAAATATGACGCAGATGTACATTGAAGCTCGTTAACCATTCTAGTGTGGCCCTTTCTTCTATTTCTATTAGGAGCAGGGCACATCATTTCCCCGATATCAACATTACAACCCCCTTCAGAATTCTGACAGCAACCTTAAACTGATCTCCCTCCTACGATCTTCCAGTGTCTCCCAACCCGGTTTTGACAGCATGTCTGTGACACTGTCAGTTCTTCCAAATCTACAGCTAACAAATATCGTATCTCTTCGATGAACCATTTCAATTTCCCCTAAAAGCCCCACATGGTGAGAATCCCAAATGGAACTGCAGTATTCAAGCAAAGGTCGAACAAAAGAAAAGTAGGACACTGACTTAACCGTGCTATCACTCGCGATTAAATTAAATATACATAACTAAAACTTTGTGATGCATGATGGGAAAATATTTACATTCACCTCACCTCAAAGAGTTGCTCATCATTGTCATCGAAAGGATGACCATCTAGCCTGTTGATAATCTGAGCAACTCCTGAAAGGAATGGGGGATGGGTGAAAGCATTAATTGTAGTTGGATGGGATTCATTCGGATCATAGAGTTCATTCCATTCAAACGAATTTCACTTGCAAGTTAAAAGTAGCGCAAAGCAAATAAACGTCGCCCGAGTTTGTTTGCGAAATGCCTAATTGCTAACACTGTTTCGGCTCGGCCAAATTTTCAGTCATTGCATGTAGAACCTCGGTTAGGCCTATCGAAACGAAATTGCCTACATGGTCTGACGCAGTTCGAAAAGATTTTTTTGCTCCGGCCACCGCTGTTGATGTGGTGAGTGTGATTTCGCCAATCCGACCAATTCATGCGGAAGAACCTCTATTACAGTTGTGTCCACCGAATCGGAAACATTTTCCTCGCCCATTTCAACGCAGATGACCAACGTGAAATAATAGCCGTTCTATGTGCCGGCCAATGTAGACCGGACACTTTAGCACGTCCAAAAACGATTATTTTCGACGTCATTCACCCCGTCGCAACTGGTAAAACGCGTTCCATTAAGCTTAAATAAAATTAAGCGAATAACGAAATCAAGTAGTTTGGATTGGATTCTGTCAAGCCGAAGGATCAGCGTAATTATCAGGGTTGTCATTGCAGTTCAGACCTTGTCAGTCTTAATGACCACCACGACATCAAAAGTAAAATTAACGAGCGCTTATTAAATTTACTGCTGCATATGTCGAAACATCAGCAAAATAAAATATGTTCCTTACATAAATATTGGTGAAAACAAATTCAAATTTTTAATTAAATAAATTATGTGTGAAAGCACAAATTTTGATTTAAAGAAATCTCGTCCAAAATGATAATATTGTGATATCACCCAATTTTCTAATTGAATCAAAGCTAAACTTATGTCCAATAAAAATTTAAAGATGTAGATTTACGTTGTCGCATGTCCAGAATTATAATTTTGTGATTCGTCAGTGGTCAGGTGCTTATTTTACGAGTACAATTTATATTTTAATGCGTAAGTGAAATGATGAAACTAACAAAGAACCGAAAATTCTGCATTAGTCGACGAATGTAAACTGAGGTAATACAAGATTATTTGTGGGATACGCAGCTATAACTCATATATATATATATATATATATATTCCCACAAATAAAACTGTTTATCTTATTTTCCTTAATCGCAAATGTTTTCAATACTTGTATACAGTTGTACTCTTGATTATTTTGCAAAGCTTGTTTACAAAATAGCGAATTATGGCATGGTATAGGAGATCGTCAATTATATGCATCATTCAGAGAACTGATAAGGTTTCAATAATAGATTGAACATTTGGTCTTTGAACTTTCGTGAGTGCAATATATAATATGCAGATGCGCCAGCTACTACTCTTGCTAACGTAGACGCGCAATCATGAATATATTTTTTACTTACCTATAACTTGGTAGTCGCTATTTCTAATTGGCATTGATAGCAGCGAGCGAACATTTCCAAGGGATCCTTTTTCAACCTACGAAATGATTGGTACAGTGACGAGTCAGCAGTACACACACAATAAATGCTCGTCAACATTCGAGAATATCATAATTTATTATTGAAGGTTTGTGCGTGCATAAATAAAATTTGTAGTGCATAATTTGAGTTGATCAGTAGACACATGCGAGTAATACAGCACAACCGGAAGTAAAATTTGTCTGCTAAAGGCTTCAAAATTTGGGAAATTCTTTATCAATTTTAGGTATATCCAATCAAACCACATTCAAAGTAGAAAATATTATAAGGCGAGCAAAATGCATTACACACGTTTAAAATACCTAATGCCCCTTTGTGTCAAATATAATTCAGTTATGGAGCTGCCAATTCACTGATTAGATTTGGGTAATGCGCTTTTAGGTAGGAGAACATTGCCCTAAAATAGGCTTCGTGTTCTCCAATGGCCCCAGATTGCACCGGGGAGTTCAATAGAGTCATCATGCTTAAAGATAAACAAGCAAAGGTGCATTTACTGTGTTTATAGATACTGTGGATCCGGTAATTCATGCGTTTGACAAACTCAAAAAATATTGCGCAAACAAATTGTATCTCGAAACATAGAAGGACCAGTAGTACCTCAACAGTTTCGGCAATATTCAGAACCTCTCCCGACGAAGCCACCTGTTCCGCCATTCGTAGCACCGCCGTCGCCATCTTGTTTTCCGGCAATAATTTTTCAGGGCTACGGCATCGAAAGGAACGATCAAAAAAATATTTCATTAAAAAAAATACAGAGCGACTCAACGAATAATATTCGTATCCGCCATGGCCGTCAAAGTCGCACTCTCACTAGGCGACGTCATTGATTCCGGGAGGAGGCCAGAGGAGAGCTGCAGCGACGACGTTAATTAGGGTTATTAATGACCACCACCAACAACACGACGCCGAGAATTATGTAACGAGCACGCTTTTCGGCTTCGGAATTAATTAAACATAAACTATGCCGTATAAACAGTTAGAACGCGTGCGTCAGAAGGGTAAATTGGAATATAACCAAACCCGGGCCCCAACAGGCAGGGCTTTTAAAAATAGTTTAACGAGCTTGTTTATTAAGTGAATTGCAGCGCTTATGTAATTCGACTCAAAAGCTACAATTACACTTTCTGTTTGAGTAGAACATATCGTAAATAATTACAGTAACTAATGAAAATACCCGATGACTACGGTATCGTTATGTAAATTGCGCTCATAGTCATTGCTATGAAATATGTTGCCAAAAAAAGCATTATGATTAATATAGATTATATTGAAGCACAATAACAAAAAATGATATTCTCATATTGCGTTCAAAATACAACGAAAGTATTTATTGATTTACTGATCCGAGTATGGGGCACTTATACATTTTTCTTTCTATATAATTGCAATATATTATGGAATCTTTTTATCGTAGACGGGTTAGGGAGGTTAAGATTTTCCTTTGTATAGCGCCGATCATCGATCGGATCATTCATTGTGATCGGTCAGAAGCTTTGTCGGAATTTTCTCCACTCATGTCGTCAGCTCATGACAGAGATCAGCCACGCCCATCTCTTCGTCAATGCTTCCAATTTGGTGGTTAGCGACCTCGACTTTTGTGTACACAATTAGTGGCGTCCAACAATTATCTTACAATCGTGTGTCGAGTGGTGGAGCGCGTTGAGTGGCTTTCTGTTGTTACTGGTTCAGGGAATATAAACTTTGATCCGACCGAGCTAGATCAGCATTTGAGACCGAGAAAAGTTGTAGTGCGAGGTATGTTCGCTCATCTTCTCAGTCCCTGAGTGTCGAAAAGCTTACTTTAGCTAAACGGTACATACAAAATATCGCTTAGATAATGAATGTACCAAGCAATAAACATATTCCTAAAATCCGCCGCTAGCCGTTTCATATAATTTAAATATTTTACGTTGAGTACAGGCAATTTTTTTATTTAACTCGGTGTTATGAGGAACATGAAAATTCTGTAATGCAAATAAGTTGCCTTCGAAAAGATCAAAGTAGAATTTCTTGACTGCAAATTTTGTCTTTGCCATTAGAAATATTTCAAATCGAAAAATTAGCATGGCTTGGATGGTTTTTGAGGCGAATTAATTGCTTATTGTAAATGAATCGAGAATGAACGAACTTTTTTTCTTCTTAAAATATTAGCTACAATTTTCTGGAATACGCCTTTTCCATTAAAGTATTAAAGTACCATCGCTTCATTCAAGAAATGAGTGGTTTATTTGCATTACATAATTTTGATGGTTCTCATAACATAGAGTTCATTAATATAAATGTGAGTATGTAAACTTTGATTAATTTAAAATGACGGCGTACAATATGTAACTAGAGATGGCTGCGTTAATTAAAATAAAAGGTAAAGATGAGCTCATGAATGTCTCATTGGCAATTGGGTGTCTTCTTTGGATATTTTCAGCATAGTTCCATCTATCATCTCGGCAGGCCAATGTTCGTTTCTCGGCAACGAATAATTAAAGTATCTGACAAAACGCATAGCATAATACCCCATTCTAACTGGTTGATCCAGCTAAAATTCCTGATGACTGAGAACCGATGTCTGAGACTGATACCTATTGTACAAATTGAAATCCCAAATCCAATATTCTCTGCACTTCATCAATCGCATATACCAGCGTTTACAGTTTATTTGCTCATACTACTGGAATGGAACGTATATATTCTCATGGTGATTTTGGTTTCTAGAGTGAATGTGGTAGCTGCGTAATTTGCTATAATCCGGAATTTAATCAGACCACGACACAGACTCCGCAGAAGATATCGTAAAATAGACAGCTCCTTTGCATACTCGTATGAGAGCTTGTGCATGAGTTTATTAAATGAAGGCTACTCCAAAAATTCAGCGTCCTTTGCTCATCAAAAAGGGGGAAAAAAGAGATGAGTTGCCGAATCGACGTCATTTTGTGTTGGTTTCTTTCGCCATACATTTTCAAGAAAACATTTTCACAAATGAAATATCTGTGTTTTCATTTAACCTCTGAACAATTACAACCAGATTTGCATTTTATCAAATCGTTCGCCTGATTCATGTAACTGAAGTATTTGTTAGTCAAGTTGTGTCTATATTACAACAGTGACCCTATTAAATGGAATTCCAGAAAATGTGCCACTTCAAGTAGTGATTCTGAATTATGTCAATTAATTTCTTGATTGGTTAACCGTCTCATCCACCGATACAGTCAATTAATATCGGATGATAAAACGGAAAAGACAATATCAACTTTCAGTTCGTTTTAGTTTCACAACGATTGTTGATAATCTCTCTCAACATTTCTGTCAGCATTTTACATTCTTTATTTATAAAAGAAAATTATAAAATGTTGAGGAAACTATTCAAAAAGGATTTAGCTTTTGTTCCTTAGACATTGTTTCCTTAGACCTGTTCCTTAGACCTGTTTCCTTAGACCTGTTTCCTTAGACTGTTATTCGGATAAAAATCATAACAAATAGAGCTTCTATGGATTAGAAGTTCGCGAATTTGATCCTCTAGTAGTTTTTAACTGAACACTTTCAACTGATAACTAAATGGCGGCTATATACTGATTGAATTTGGCCCAAAGAAGCACATATTGATATCAATAAATTAAACAGCTCTCTTGCATCAGCTCTACACTTTATTCTGTAGATATGATCTATTTCACAAATCACGGCTAGTATCTTACTTTTCGAATAGCCCCCCGAGGATGGCACAGACCGTGGCACTAATTTCAAAATCTGTAATACGTATGCGACTGCACGGCATCCTTAATTTTCCTAGGCACTTGAACGACCCCGATGAATAAAGAGTGGTGAACAATGAATCGATGCCTTTGTTTAACCACGAGCAGCCCAGATCCAATTCACGAAAACCGATAAGAGAGTAATTATTATTTTGAGTTTTTTCCCCAAACGATAGTGCGTAACCAGATACCATTTTAAGGTTAACATTGACTGAACCGTACACTGATACACTGATGGTGAATTAACAGGCGTGCAATTAAAATGGGAAATGGAACATAATGTATGGCTTCCCACTCACGTCTATTGAACTAGCCACTTTCACATTATCCTTTCGGTGCTCCAAAGGCAAAATGAAATTAGAAAGCCTTTTAAGTGCCTCAACTGACGATTAAGTCGGCTTAAGATTTTTAATTTTGTTCATCATAATTAACAATATTGCATAATAATTAGCAATTTGTCCTAACAACAGGACGCAATGCATTATTATAATTAACAATGCTGAAACGTATTGAGACCTTCGATATTCTTGCAAGTAGATGCTAGACTTTATGTCCCCTTCAAAAATGGGTCTCCTATACGATTTAGAAATCTTAATAATCCTTTAAATTTCTGCCCAAATGGAATGATGTCGAACACGACAACTTTTATCATCGAGTTCTGAATGCGCAGTTTGGTTGTCGTCATTGTTGGACACGGGGTCTCTGGAGCAGAGAAGCTATTTCGAACGAATGCAGGATTCAAAAATAAGTTTGCTATTTTAGTTCCAAGAATATAAGTAGGGGAGAGGCGGGGGATGGGATATGGAGGTTGATACGTATTTGATCTCGGCAACACGGTTCAACCGAAAATGCTTTTGATGTGGTGCGCAAATTGCATCAGCGCAGTCACGAAAATTTTACACGTACCTGTATAACACGTTTTTTGGTTTACGTGCAATTTTTAACAAGATCTGAAATTGATAATTTAATAACCAAAAATAGCGGTGGATCCTATATTCACTTAGTGGTTAATCCGTCGCACATAGAGTAGTACGGATATCCAATCCGAAGTGAATGTTTGCGCTTCTTGTTAATATTCAGTGGAGCGGTCGTGGTTTTTATTATTATTAAAGAGGAACTCAAAGCAATCTCATCTATATAAATATACGTGTTCATGTGCTTCACTTCGTTGGATTTGATTTGATATCGAAGTGCATGAAGATTTTTTTATTGCTTTACGTTATAAACGAATAAAATATCCTCAGGTTGCTTAAAGTTTTAAAAAGAAAAATTAATTATGTTTTAATTATTATTTGAGAAGTGCATTTGTTTTTGAAATTCAAAAATTGGCTGATGCACATGCTCAGTATGTACATGTACTTTTTAAGCTCTGAGATTCGAGCATTTTTATCCTAATAAAAATCAACAATGTAGTGACATTCGCCATCAGGTTCGCGACAGTCGTACCAAGTTCCTTGTGCCGACATTCTTGGATTGGGTTCGTCGAAGTTGTCGTCGCTCGGGATTTAGCCGTCGGGAAGTTTAGCTCAGACGGGAATTAAATTTGTTTTGTAGTTTCGAAAACAACGTGAGATGAGGATTTTTGCATTCCAAGAAAGTTTCCTTCTTTTCCGTCACTGAAGTTATATTCCAGTTCCTTCATTGTTGAATCTTAAAGTGAACCTTCACTTATTATTTTGAGCAGATCTTAAATTTAATTCAGTGTGCCGGTTATTTCAAATGTAAGACTCATCGTAGCCCTGTCGGTATTGCGACTGATTGGGGCTCGGCGGTCCCGGGTTCGATTCCCGGCGCGAGCTCTCGACAATTTCAATCCCGGGGTAATGGTGAAAATGTGCCCCCTCGCATAGTGCCTAAGCACCAAAAGGGGTACAGAAACGCATGTAGTGCGGCGACTACAGTGAATGGAATAAAATGGCTCGATATTCTTCAAAAGTCATAAGCAATATCATGCATTCATAAAAATAAAAATTACTCTATTGAATATTTTGACAAATCTCCTTTTCTCGTGTTTTAAAAATGCGATATATATTTTTATTGTACATTGATATTGCGACTTTCTCTGTACAGAATCCGTTTTTACCTATAGTTCGATAATATTTTTGATGTATTGTATGTTCTATTTATATTTTGTGAAAGAGACATATATGCACTTAGCAAATGTTAGCAATGAGCAGCAGCAGTTAGTAGTTCAGAATGTAATGCAGTGATGGGAAAAAAATATAAAAAAATCCTACTGTATATACAGTACTCATATATCCTCGTCAGACATGAGGAACCGTATACTCCACTTATCTTGTCGATAATAATTTCTAAATTCTCTGAATTTTATTAATATAATTCCTGATATAGGTTATCTAATTGTAATTTTAAAAAAATCTATTTTCGATCCTTGAAATAAGTCCATGAAATAACCAAATTGGCATATTAAATTATTTTATATAGATAATTATTTTTGGCATCACTTATCCGAATTATTAAGGTTTTTTGTTTACGAAATATATCGCCGACTGAACAAGGGATCCGAGGAGGATGAAACGTGTTTGTATTGGGGAAGGCGGCAAAACGGACAATTGATTCTCATACCCTTGGGATCCTCAACTGACCAACGAGAGGCGTGACCAATATTATTACAATACTATTCGGTATTATAGCTCGGCTTTCTATACACCAACACGTACGCAGAAGGAGGAGCTTTCCCAAATGCAGCAACGCCGTTAAAGAAAAAAAGAAGCAAGCCTTTCGCGTCTATCTAATATTCCCTCGGGGATATACATGTATATACCATGTATGGGGTCATTCAAGTCATTGATTAGACCGGCACCAGCATCGGGAATCGGTTTGTGTACTTAGCCAGCTCTCTCTCACGAAATTCGAAAGCGGTCCGCATCGCACTGCTTCAAACATCTTCAGTCGTTAATTGAATCGCACTCCAGCGCAAATTAATTATTCGACATTTAAAATTGATGAAAGGAGAGCAAGTCAATTGGGGTTTTTTCTTTCTTTTGTATTTACCTTTCGTTGACGTCCCCGTTCCTTTCAATCTGCGACGAAGTCAGCTCGAACACTTTGACAAATTTTACGTCCTAAAAGGGAACGGGAGATGAACAAACGAGTATAGGTGAGAATACAAATCAATTCCTTCGGGCATTTTATTCGACAGTTCCAACTTTCTCGAGGCCAAATATAGTCAATAGAATCACTTCCGGCAAACCTAGTGGCAGTTTCTTACCGTGCCGGTTTATTAGATTAAGATAGTCCTATCGATTACTGCCGGTTATGATAAATTGTGATGTATTATTATATAGATGACTCGCTTTTTTGTTTCTTTTTTCATAAGATACTGTGTTAACAGGTTTCGAACATAATTTACCTATGAGTTCTGTAACTTAGATGAAATTTGTAACTTGATCTTATTATGATATTCTTGTAATGTGTTTGTGTTTCTCAAATGACTTTTTCCTTTTTGCTCTCATATTATCAAGAAATATTGACAAATGTTAACAAACGTGCCAGCGACCAAATATAAACTTCTATGGTTCAGTTCGCTGCCCTCGAATGACAAACATTGTCGTGAGGGTCAGCAAAATGCGTGTCACGAATATTACCCAAATGATTCTTCTACAATATGATGTATTATATGTTCGTGACATTGAAATAAAACTAAAAAAAAAATATATATATATCCTATTTTATAAAACTAAGAATTGGATTATGGTGTGCCGAGCAAAATTTCAGAACGGCTCAATGAAATCGCATAAAAATGAACATACCGTAAATACACCATATCATAACTCGCTAGCGGCGCGATCTCAATTTTCAATAAAACATAATAAATTTTTATTATATATTTTTATTATTTATTTATATGAGGCTTTAAAGTACAGACAAGGTACAGTACAAACTAGATATAGAATTAGTGGCGACTCCATGTGAGGAATTGATGAGCTTGAATGACGTAGAAATTTTTTTAATCTTGGTTTATGAACGGTTGGTTTAATCAGTTGAGGTTACATATTCTTTTTTTTGCGTGCTTTGTTTTCATTCTGGTTTAAAATTTCTGTTTAAAATTTTTTTTTTGCTTGACCATTGCGATAAGGCGGTTAACGATTAAAACAGAATTCGAAATCTGCACCCTAAGAGAGACTTGATTAGACTTGATGTTAATTAAACCAGGCGAAGATTACAATGT